>JAYMTI010000168.1:0-12360 GCA_036897505.1 Pelargonium transvaalense | reverse complement strand
CTCGAGGGGCCAAGTGAAGAGGTGGTTAACCACTTGCCCTACTGAGTGTTTGTAAGAGGGTCGGAAAACTGATTGGAGGGGTTGAGTGAGGGATGAGGCTTGTAGGTCCGATATGTGGCAGTGGCCGTCAAGGAGTGGCTTAAAGTGAATGTTGATGGAGCCACTTTCGTGGAGTGTGGCTCGAGCGGTGCAAGTTGGGTGGTTCGGGATGGATTAGGAAAGATGTGTATGGGGTGTAGTTGGGCAGAAGTGGCAGAGGTTAGGGTGGTGGAAGCAATGACATTTTAAGAGGCAATTGAGTAAGAGCAAGAAAGCGGTTAGGACAACATTGTTCTTGAATAATTGAATTCACAGTTGGTGATCCGCGCTTTACAGATTGGGGAAAGATTTCAATGTCTTCGTCACGATTATAAATGAGTGTTTAGGTATTGTAGATAAGCTGGATATAGTAGATTTTTGAGCGAAAAGTAATTTATTTATAAATAGCCAATCAACAAATTACAAGATTATCTCTAGAAACCTAGGTTACCCTGCAACCCCAGTCTGCTTACATGACCAGCGCATCATTTTACCGGTGCTGAAACCACAAATCTTAACTCGGCATAAAATGCCTAACCAAGACGACTACTCTACCCTCCTAACAAGGTAGACATGGTCCATCCTGACACATCAAAACCTTTGGTGCTTTCCGACCCACACCATCTCTAAGTGAAGACCATTGCGAGCTCTACCTCTTCTCGGCTCTAGGCTCTCTAGGATGACTTCGCCACACCTCTCCCGCCATGTATCCCTCAGATCGGGTCATCCTTAAGCCCCCCTCCTTATTCCCCTATCCTCATCGTTTTCCCCCTACCCCACTTGTCGAGACCACCCTTCCCCCATCCACCTCTCCACTTCTTGGTCTTTTCGCTCCCTAGATAGTTTTCCCATCTCTGTTCTCCCATTCCTCCACTGCTTTTAACCCAACTGGTATCATGTCCAGATGTGAGGCATCGGGCCGCAATGACTTTCAATTTTTATTGCGGAACTATTTGTTGGCATATCCAACCTCAGCCTTCCGCTCTGGGGCTCTCATCCAGACCCCATAAAGTTTCTCATATCCATTGATTCTCATATCATACTTAATTTTGCATGAATTTTCATCATGCCCAATGATCTCGCATACGAATAAAAAATGGGGGAGTCTTTCGTACCTGAAGTAGACCCAGCTCCATTGTCCCCCCCAAAGGCCGGACCTTCATCTTACGCCTCAGGGCCTTGAGGATATTGACTGCCACCCTGATCCGTGTGTACGCCACCTGAAGGCCCTGTCTCTTCTTCTTATGCAACGCAATGAACTTACCCATAGAATTTCCTATGGTGATGAATGCTTGTTCATTATGAAAGCTCCCAGGTAGAGCATGGAGATGTACCCACATATCTAACCAGACTAACTCCACCCCTTCCGCCACCTCCCTCTACTCTAATAGCTTACACACAAGTGGTTGAAAGTTGAAAAATCAGGGACCTCCATCTATTACATTGCTCACATCCCAAGCATGGTAGAATTCAAACATGCAATGTTGTACGCCCTGACCCTCAAACTCATCAGTGATATAATAGATTTTTAATTGGGATAAAAACAATTATGGTATCTAAACTTCGGGTGAAAACTCAATTTGATACCTAGATTTTTATTGTACCAAATTTGATATCCACATTTTTATTTTGTATCCAATCTAGTACCCACTATCTTTGTCCGTTAAATCGTTCGTGACCTCATGTCTACATGGACGGTGGAATACCGATCTAAAAAAGCCTAGGTGGCGAATGAGAGCACGAGCATGAACAAAATTAACACATTATCATGGTTCATGGCATGTTTCACATCTTAAAAATTAAACATAAACTACCACATAAGTATTTTTAACTGAAAAAGTTAATACCGTTAGTGAATTTGACTTAACTGTTCAAAATTGAAAGTTCATGCACCTATTAGTACAAAGTTTGTCAAAAATGACTTATCTGTACATTTAATCAAAGTTTATGTACTTACAATGTTCACGTCTCTTATAAAATATCTCAAATTTTTGCTTGTGTAATTTTCTAAATCCAAATGCTTGATTGATAAGATAAAAAAATATAAAATCAAGTCATCAATAAAATGATTTATTGCACGTTATTTTGAAAAAAAGAAAGAAAGAATAATTACACAAAATCATCTTATAATACTGTTCACAATTCCATAAATACAACCAAATATCTTACACAACATTTAACTACTCTAACTATTCATATTATCACGAACCGAAAGAACCGACCCTGTGAGGCACCTCAAACTCCCACATTTGGATAGTGGGGTCAGCCTTATCCATGGGTGTCAAGCAATATATATAAAGCACATATTTTGGCAAAAGAGGCTATACCTACACCATTGAAGCACATTGATCAGTATTTGTTTCACAAGTATAGGAGCATACTGTATGGTGAGTACCACCTATAGGCACCTGAGGGAGATTCATTCTTTCGGGACATGACATTGCTTGACGCCCGTGGATTTCATCATGGGTAAAGTTTGAAAGCTGCAGTATGATAATGATCGTTGCAAATAGATTCTCTAAGTATGCAACCTTCATACTTGTACCTAAGGAGTGCAAACCTGGGGAAACAGATGGCTATTTTTCAAACATGTGGTGAAGTACTAGGGACTGCCTCGTTCAATCATAAGTGACATGGATCCACACTTTACTAGAAGGTCTTGGATGAAACTCTATAGACTCATGGGGGTCTGAGCTCCACTTTTCTACAAGTTTTATCCACAAATTGATGGGCAGACAAATCGCATCAATGGGCTGCTGAAAATTTATTTGAAGTACTTAGTGAGTGCTAATCAAAGCAATTAGGTGAAACTGTTGAATGTTACACATTTTTCTTATAATCTGCAGCGGAGCGAATCCACCAATAAGAGTCCCTTTGAGCTTGCCATGAGACAACAACAATTAACTCTACATAACTTGTAAACTGGCTACAGAGGAAGCAGCCCTGCAACATTCCAAACCACTAAGTCATGACATGAGAAAGCCACAATTTCACGCTCATACCTTGACAAAGCTGCAAGGAAGATGAAGAAATGGGTAGACAAGAAGACGCGACCACTGGAATTTAACAACAGAGACCTTGTGATGGTAAAATTTCAATCAAACCAGATCAAGGTAACATGTGGACTGCGTAAGTGACTAATTCGACAATAGAGTTGCTTATAAGGTTGAGTTGTCACCTCAACTAAGGATTCATCCTATTTTTCACGTAAGTAATCTCAAGTAGTATCATGGAGATGAAAAAGGTCCAAGTCGAGGCGAATCAAAATGTGAACCACCTGCCACCATTGCCTCATGTGATAAAGAAGTTGAATAAATTCTTTCAAAGAGGAAGGTTTCGATGAAAGGTGTGCCTGCATACACATAGTACTTAGTAAAATGGAAGGCACTTCCTGATAGCGAAGCAAGTTAAGAGCCAACATCAAACTTATGGCATATTGAGGATAAGATCCAAGAGTTCAACCAAGACTCTGCGACGAGGGCGTCGCCGAATTAGATGTGGGAGAATGTTGCATCCTGAAACCTTTTGGCCCAAATTTGCATGCCTAAGCCCAACTTCTTACAAGATCCAAAGCTCAAATTTATATCTAGTCCTTTTAAGAGGCTTCTATAGACAGTGAGCCCTCCTATTTAAAAAACTTTGGGATAATTCTAGAAACATGAGGACTTCTATCTACTTTGTAGAATGTTCTAGTGAATCAATCATAATAATTAATTCACACTATATCTTAGACATCCATTTTGTATGTATTATAGTATAAATAAGGGAGGATCTCATTTGCCCAACCTATCTCAGATTTATGTACTCACATTGTGGATTAACAATCTCTTTTCAAGTTTTTTGCCTTACTTTTGTTGTCCATATTTGATTGTCTGTTCTTGAGATTTTGAGGCTTACTAAAACAATCACAAGGGGTGCAAGTTGAGTCTAAGTGTCAGATGATCGTGGAAAAATTCAGGCCGTTACAATATTCCATCTTAGTTTTTGTCATTCTGATATACTGAAAAACCTTTCCCTATAACTTATTGTGGTAAAAAAAACCTAATTTATTTCTATTATTTCATAATTTTTCCTACTTTAACAAGCCTTCCTAATAAGTTACTTTTATCTATATCTATAGTATTTCTTGGGATTTACTTGCTTAACACACTATGATAGGACACCCTTTAATTACCTTCAGAGTGATGAGGTAATCCTTTCCCTCAGGATGCGCTTCTATTTTTTCTTTTATCTATTAAAGATGATTCTTTTGGGATTCCTTTTACAAGATAAAGAACTTCCTGACTATGGGGATTTAGTAATATTGAATTTTAGTTAAGGGCCCCGATCAAAAATAAATTTATCTACACTGATCAGCTTGACAAAAATAACAAGTTCAGTACCAGATCAATCAGCAGACAAACAAATAGATGATGAGCTCACATGATCGTGCTTAGCATTGCACATAATAAAAAAAGTTACCTGATGATGTTGATAAAGAGAAATAGTTTGATCGGTGCAAGAATAGTGATTACGAAAAGCTTCGTTTGGCCTGCGAGAAAATTAGGGTTTCCCAAACTCCTCGGATCTTGGCCGTGGAGTTGAGGAATGAAGACGAGAGGTTCAGAGTGAGTAAGTGGAGAGAGATAGTGAGTGTGTGGGTAAATGCTTCGCTTCGATTCGATTCGATGGATCTATCAACAAGGATTTTGTCGCTTCTCAACAATTTTAGTCGAGACACAAATAAATATGTATTCGAACGGGTGTTTTGCGCCCACAAATTCATTAGGGCGGGTGATTAGGGCGGGCGTTTCGCGCCCACAAAATCATAACTGAGACTCTTTTTTTTTTATAGGTTATACTTAAAATTCACTTGTAAATAACTATTAGTGGATTTTTGAGTCGTGTCAAGAAGTTAAGTCCTGCTTAGATGTCCAACCTTTGTGTTCAATTTAGGAGTTAGATCTCAATGTTCAATCTGGGAGTTCAACATAACGTATTCAACATATTCAACAACACAAATTGCAAATTCATCGTTGTGAAGCTGCCAAGAAACTGGAAGAAGATTTTGGTAAATATTAAGAGGTTGTTTGGGAACTCTTTTACTTTCTTTACCATCTCCATCTATGATATAAAGGATTGAAGTTAGTTTTGTAAACCTCACTCTATCCTCCTCCTTGCAATGTCAACTAAGCAATAGGAAAATGGAGTGTAAATTTAGAATGAGCAAAAACCTACTTCTACTTATAGCTCAATAGGAAGAGAGAATAATTGTTTTCGACCTATTAATACCCTTCTATCATCGTCATCATCATCTAGTTTACTGGAAGCATGTGAATAGTTGTATTCAATACATGTATGATAAAACTTGGTATCCTTATAATAGTTGTTGTGTTTCCTTATTCTATAGTTAGGCAAGCCCAGAATAAGGCCAAGTAAATGGTCAAAGTCAAACATTGTGCATCCTTCCAACCACTTTCCAGCCATAGCTGCTGATGTCATCAGCCAATATGCTAAGCTACTTTTCCATGATTGGTTCTGCATTTAATAATATTCTGGTCTACTCCCAGTTTTCCAACAATTCTCGCTGGTTTGAGATCATCAAGCAATATAAACATTACTTGTGCATTGAATATGAAAGGAATTCCCAAGACACAATAGCTACCAACATGACCAGTTTATGATACATTTTTGTTGTGTGACTGACTAAAACATATCATACTCTGGATAGTGTCTATTATAAAGGTTGCAATTCCAAAAGTTGCTATACCAACTCACTCAATCCATCTTCTCAGCAACCCATACAATCCAAATACTACATTTTGATTGAATGCTGCGAACCTTTTCCTTGCAATTAGAGGCATCTGCAGCGGAATGTGCATAAGTGGCTTCCAAACTGTGATATAACATCCACAAGACCGCCATAACCTCCAACAGTGGTGATCTGAATAAAGCAATGGGTTTGACAACTCGATAAGCACAAATAAAAGAAAGATGAGAAAAGATAGTGCTAATGAGTTACTGACAGTGGATCCACCAAGTAAGAGCAAGTATCAAAACAGTATAATCCAGCAGGTGACAACAGGAGTTATACATAAGAACTAATATTGAACTTCACAGAGACCATCGATTGATGCAACAAAGAGGATGAGATTTAAGTTGAAACATACCCCTGACGGATGCAAGGAGACAGAAAAGGCCGACTGAGGAGCACACTGTATTTGTGAAAGAACCACTCCATTTATGTCGAAACGACTGAGAAAGGGCTCAGCACCAACTGCTAAAATCTGAATACAAAAATACAAAACATAAAGATTAGAGGAATGTGCGTGTAAAGGATTGGAAAACATAATATTATATACAGTCCCAAAATCAACATACATGCAAGGGGAACATCAAGTAGCACCAATATCAAACTAGAAGTAACAAATAATGCCCAATCAAACAAACTTACCTGATTGTCATCAAATATTACATCCTGTACAGAGGCACGTGTGGGAATCCTCGAAATTAACTCAGAGGCAGGAAAGTTCCAGATTGATAAACTTCGACCACTGCCGCAAGCCTGTGGATATAATTATAGTATATTACGTCAAAACCTAAAACAAATTTTGCATCCCATGAATATGTCGGAAATATGGCTTAAGGGAGAAAAACAATGGTATACAAATGAAACCCTGGAACAAGAGTTTCATTTCCCCACCATATTTAACAAAGATAAACATCATGATGAACTCATGTAAGAATTATTAACAAAATACATCACAACACTTTCTAAGAACAAACTATAGCAACAACATATAAACACTTAATCGGTGAATACAAAATCTTTGGTGAATCTCAAAATCAGAATACTTTCAATACAATTAAATGGACAAAATAAGGAAGGGGGGGATAGGAAATCAAATGAACTACCCAAAGGCTCTTACCAGCCAGCTCTCACTTGCATCAAGAGCAACGCAACTGACGCACGAGAAGAAACCTTTCAAATTCTTATCATTTGCAGGATTGATTACTTGGACACACTTTCCACTTCTGCAATCTACAAAACAAACAAATAAAGATGCTTCCAAGCACAATGATCTGCAACTAGATAACTGTAAATTTTAAAGCAGAAGTGTGAAACAAATACAGGATTGTACTACATTATTAAAGCCAAAAAAGAAGGCTTTACCCCATACTCGTGCAGTCCCATCTTCAGAACCAGTTATGATCTGAGATCAAGATATGGAAAACAAAGTTGTTGAGAGAAGTCATGCAGCAAATTCTCACTGAAAGTAAACCATGCTGTCTAGATATTCTGGATTGCAATAACATGTCACAGACAGAACACAAAAGATAGAATATGAGACCCCTATACAGATATATAGAGACAAACAGATATAATAATTACATCTTTCTAAGAGTGAAAAAGGATCTGATTAATCTAATATCAAGATTTAGAAGCTCTGTCATCCGGGTTCTATTTGTGTATTATTTGTTCACGCAAATATTTTCCACCCTTTACTAGATAACATAATGCTCCCGAAAATGTAGTAGTTGATCGAGCAGCTTAATTATTAAAATTTATATAAAATAAAGCAATTAGTTCCATGAAAGTCTTGCTATGTGCCAAAAGAGTTAAGTTCTACTTAAAGGACCATCAGATCTACTTGTCTAGCCATGTTCCTTTTCTTCAGTCCTCTGGACATCTCCTATTATAGGATTGGTTTTGCTGTGCAACACTCTATTAAAACTAGGAGTCAAACCTACCAACTAAAAAAAATCAAATGCAGCTGACAAAATTCAGAACAAAAGTTATCAGCAAAGGGAGAATGATCAATGTCACGAAAAGAGAGAATGTTTGACCTGACTGGTGGAGTTACGAGCAACTATACAATGCAAGTAGTCTGTGTGCCCCTTAAAAATCATTTTGATTTTACAGGACTCCTGAAAAAGCTCCAACATATACAATGTCAGCATCAGTGCAACTAGAGAAAGAATGGACATCCTAAATTAGTCTATAAGGGAATAATTTCATAAATGTTGCAAGAAGAAACTTAATGACAAAAATGACATTTGTCCCGAAATAAGTATCATGTTTCACTTGCATTTCTGTCCTAGAATAAGTGTCTTGTTTCTTTTTTAAGAAGTTAGTTATGCATGAAAGTTAGTTACCATCCCTTGAGTTTGTTATAACAAATGTGCATGGGGATCGAAGAAGAAATATACAACTCTAACTATCTTCTTAATTTTTCTCAATATTAATTAGAAAGCAAAACACTTATTTTGGGACGGAAGGGGTACTTAAGAGTATAAAAATATATAATATTCCCTAGGTTTATAATAATTTTGTTGAAAAGCACTGCAAAGTAAATGATATATTCACCTTGAACTAATACATACCACATCCCAGCTATATGCACAAGAATCACCAGCAGCTGCAAAAATGGAACCGCCCTATAGGAGAAGAGATGATAAAAATAGTGTCATTTAAAACTATTTAATGAAAAATCTAAAAGTCAGGCAGCACAAGACTAAATATATGGCAAATAAGAAATATGACAAACCTTCACATCAGCAGCAATGGCGTTATTTTCAGGGATAGGAGAGAGGGCACCCCATGGACCTCTATGGAACAGAATTAAAGCAAGAAATCAAAACATTGACGATAAAAGAGTAAGTGTACATATATACCACAACATATAATGAAGCAGCTGATCACCCATTGTTATTCTTACAAACAGAAACAGCAAAGTACAACATTTCTGTTTATGCAGTTGATTGTAATGACAGAATATATTAATCATGAGATGGGACTTGGGGCTTATGCACCCTTTATATGTGAACACATTTTCCGTAATCGCATACCACATCAGTATAAGGGAACCTACTAACCCAAGATAAGACATATATACCACATCAGGTGTAATTTATTTAGCTAGTAAACTTATTCAAACTTTGCATGGTATTATATATAGCCAAAACACCGTATGATGTCTTGGGGAAATGATATTCAACAGAGATGGTTGAAATAAGATATAGATGGACTGAGACTATTCTGCATGGACTAGAGCAGACATATAGGAGTGTAATATGTAAATTTTTCCAGCATAATTTGAGAAACGGAGTTTAAATGTTACGCTCTCCTCTTCCCCCCCTGTAAAAAAGTATGGAGGGTCTTCTGAACTTGTGTATACCCATCTTATCAGATCATTGGTTATAAAAATAATATTCAATATTCGCTATTCAGTTAGCACCATATTTGGTGCACATACAACACACATAAATACTATCTACATTTACAGAATTGGGTTCTCCCTAATATGCAAATAGTGATTGACTGGTATATCCTCAGAGAAAATAACATTAGAATAACATATTTTGGACCAACCATAATTGTTTAGATGTAGTTTACACTAACATTTATTCACATACTTGCACATTTCTAAATCTATACTTTGTTGGTAGGGCTAATCTTTGGTAGAAGTGGTTGTTTGTGATATACCACGTTTTCTTTTCATCTACTAAATGGCTAAAGTATGCCACAGGATATATAACTTCTACAGACATAAATTAGGGCCGTAAAATGCACACCTGACATATCTTATATCTTATGAATTCAACTACACAATCAATCAGAGAGCGTAAGGTAATGGCATGACTTTCTTGTGTTTGAATATTACCAGAGAAGTAAAAGAACGTAGATGAGAATGCATAGAATACATATTTTAAGTTTTGTGATAACTCACTTGTGTTGAGGATTAGCCAAGTCAAGCACAGGCTTCATATGACTTCCTATAACACAAAAGACAAGAAGACATCCATAGAACAATGTTCAATCTTGATAAACAAAGCAATCCCAAAATCACCAAATGAAAGTTGTTGAAGCAAGAAGTATCAAAGCATGAAAGGAAAATTTGTTCATATGATTGTTCCGAGTAACACATAGGCACCATTTACTATGGACTCAAAAGATAGGAACTCGTAGCAGCTAAATGAAAACCTGATGGGTTGTGCAGTACTGCTAAGTACGTGAGATATGAACACAAAGAAGCATTCATTCAGTAATGAATTCCTGGCCACAACATCACGTGCCAAACAAATTTTGCATGTATTCTTGCTATTTCATGAATTCTAATTATTTTCTCAATATTTTTAAGTAAATAGATTTATATCTGAAATGGAAACGATACAGCCGTAAGTACTTTCTTCTTATATGAGAGAGAGAAATTATTTTCTCCTGGAATGACTGAATTTACAACTCATTATTAGTGAATGATTGAAAATGACCTTCTGTCTTCTTTGGTGTTGCTCAATATGCTAAATGAAGACCGAACCCAAGCTTAAATTTCCAAACCAAAAGGTACTATTTAATAGGAGAAGATAAAAGGAGACTCGAGCATAATGGTCCAGGCTAAAGTTAAATACCCAGATAAACCACAAGAAACAATACTATAAAACAATGCTCATAAAGCTTTAACAAAGTCATTATAATTGCAGAAGATACAGAACAGTGGTCTCTCATTCTCTAAAAATCAAAATAGGTAGTGCCAATTAGATGTTTTACATATTGTACTATTCAGAAAAGACATATACTCCATTCACATTTCAATTACCTTGAATAGGAACAGGCACTTCAGAGTTCATTAGTTCCTTCCATCTCCATCCTTGAATCCGACCATCATCACCACAACTGCAAGATAACCATCAAATACTCGAGTAGTCAGAAAATGCCTTAATTTTACTAGGATCAACCATGGGCATTAAACATGTCACTTGAGCATTGAACTTTCCATTCTATCATTCAAATGCTTCCGACATATTGGTTTATAAAAACTAGCGACTCACATAATAGCAGAATTAGTGTAGAGCTCAAAGACAAACATAGTCCTTGTGAGCAGCTTTAGGGTGAATTCACAAACTAGCCTATTCAAGCAATCAAAGCCTAGCTTGAAAAGAAAAAGAGTCCTTCAATTAGGCCCACATGAAGTCTGGGAAAGGAGGGTATTTGATGCTGAAATGAAAGTGTGTAATAACTACTTAAGATAGTACCAAGCAATACTAAAAAAGAAACACTAATGCAGGATATTCAGGAGCTGAAATACAACAAGAAATATATGAGTTTTTGGAATTTTGTAATCACTAAACTTCATTGCCATGAGCTATGCATGAATTTTATATAACATTAATACTATAACTAAACCTTCTTCTTTTTTACTTCAAGAGGGATGGACTAATCAAGATGAAAACAGGCCAGGAAAACAAGAAAACACCCATTCAAAAGAATAATGGGTAGCAAGCCAACACTAACAACATATGTAAAAAAACATGGCGAAACGAGAGAAAGCACCAGTCCTTTTTACTGAAGTGATTGCAAAATATAATAAGAAATCATTAGTATATAGCTATATGAGAAAAGCACTGAGCAGTAGATGAAGTAAACCATTAAGTTTTTGTTAAATTGTAAAATTACTGAACAGATGAATTGGGACAGTGGCAAGCAATGGAACCATGCATCACATTAGCAGATAAAAATAGTCATTAATATGAATGACATCAGAAACTGAATGCAGTTATACTGCTAAGACAATGAAGTATATGTTTTAGATAAACAAATTATTGCCAGTAAGGCACACTTTGATAAAAATGCATGTCCAAAAAGTGTGTATTTGTATGTGTAAGATAGTGAAAGAGAGAGGTTAAACCTCAACAGCAACGCATCTTCATCGACACCAAAAAATTTGACATCATATGCAGGTCCATCATGCCCTTGAAGGAAGCAATTAGGTTCAGCCGCTAAAAATCTAGTCAAGTTTCATAACATGCAAGAGCAAGGTCAGGTCCAGCTACACAACAAAATAAACTACAATAGTACAAAAGTGAATGTCAAACTTACCGCTGCGTCCTGGAACCAATATAACTCAACGACTGCAATCATAAAAACAAAAATGCCATCAATCCCAGTAGTCAACTTAAGAAATGAATGATTACAAGGAAATGAATATTGTGACTCTGTTCAAAGGATTTTAAGCAAAATGGTGGGCCACTAGCCATTAGTTGCAATCAACAACAATTTGAAGTTTCAGAAACTTGAGATACTTTGCAAATTAAATAGATCGTCAGTTGCAACAAAAATAAACAGCTCACTCAAATTTGCCTCAACCTAATTTGCAAATCTTTTACAACTGTTAAAATTCATAATGGGCTACATATAATGGTATGGGCTTCCCATACTAAAAGGTCAACCTTGTTAGAAGGGTTTCACTTTGACCATTATGGTGTCGTTTGGTTCGGGGAATCTGAATTACCTTGGATTCTGTA
>JAYMTI010000167.1:0-12361 GCA_036897505.1 Pelargonium transvaalense | reverse complement strand
ATCTTTCAGAGTTTGCCACATATAATGGTGATGAAGATCATCCAGCTCATCAGCTTTTGCTTAATCCATCCAATTACCCTTCAATTGAAAGTAACCTCACATTTGTTGGTCTCGTTGGGCTAAGGGTTAGCTGTCCCTGACTTCTTCTTTTCATCTTGCTCTAGTACTCGTGTATACAACTGCTGTTAATTTGAGAGACTGACAAACATGCATTACTTTATCCAAAATTAATTGAAGGATCCCCCTAGGAAAGAGGTCCCTAAAGCAATTGAGGACTGCAGGGCAGCTGGTATTCGTGTCATGGTTATCACTGGAGACAACAAGAATACGGCTGAAGCCATTTGCCGTGAGATAGGTGTTTTTGGACCTTCTGAAAATATCAGTTCCAAAAGCTTGACAGGAAAAGAGTTTATGGAGCATCCTGACCAAAAAAATCATTTAAGGCAAAGTGGAGGGCTTCTTTTCTCTAGGGCGGAACCAAAACATAAACAAGAGATAGTGAGGTTGCTCAAAGAAGATGGTGAAGTGGTTGCAATGACTGGGGATGGAGTGAATGATGCACCTGCCTTAAAATTGGCTGATATTGGGGTCTCTATGGGTATTGCTTGGACAGAGGTATGCACTTAGTCTCCATTTTGGTTAGGTCGGTTTGTGCCTTTATGTTGATTTGCGGCTGAACTTGTGAGCTTATGGAATATCTATGAAATATGGAACTCTTGAGCTTCTATTGGATAATGACTTTACTTAATTAGAAGGGCCATTTGTTTTATAGACTTATTTTCTAGTATGCCCATATGGAGCAGTCTCCTATTGACAATCTCCGATATCACATGCTTATGGGTTCTGATTTGATTCGGCCACATGTTGCCGTACATGCTCTTGTCTCGGCATGCTGGGGAGGGTTTGTTGATTTGGTGGACTCTCATAAAGGTAATTCACTAACTCCTTAGGGCTGTTTTGGCACCAGTCAGATTCTACAACAAAGACCTGCAATATTTTGGTATTGGATTTTAAATTTGTTTGTAGCTCAAACTGGAGATACAGAGGCCTTGGAAGCTGTAATTGGTTTTGAAGGAATTGTTCTTCATCATCAGGATGATAATGGTTTCTCAGCTGTCATGATCACTGCTTTGAAGCATTTCGGTTGCTGGTTTATGCAGGGGCTGATGTGAAGCTGCACAATAAATCCGGTGAGACTGCAGTTACCTTATCCGAAAGAAACCAGAACCGTGACTTATTTGAGAAAGTGATGCTTGAATATGCACTTGAAAAGGGAAATCGCAATGCTGGAGGATTCTATGCTTTACATTGTGCTGCTCGTCATGGAGACATAGGTGCAGTTAAACTGTTAAGAAGTAGAGGTTATGATGTAAATGTTCCCGACGGTGATGGCTACACTCCACTCATGTTAGCAGCAAGGGAGGGCCATGGATGCATATGCGAACTACTAATCTCTCACGGTGCTCATGTTGATGCCAAAAACGCACGAAGTGAAACTCCACTATCGCTTGCAAGAAAAAGTAGCAGCACTAGAAATGACGCAGAGTGTGTGATACTAGATGAGCTTAGTCGAAAGCTAGTCCTAGGTGGTGGGCGTGTAAAGAAGCACAGAAAAGGAGGGAAAGGAGCTCCGGTGGGGCCGAGTCCAGCCTTGAGGAGGAACAGAAAGAGCAAGGGTGACGCAGATGAAGCTGGAGTATTCCGGGTAGTGACTAGCACGAACAAGGAGGTACATTTTGCGTGCCAGGGCGGAATTGAAACAGCTAAGTTGTAGTAGATAGATGGAGAAGGAAATATGAATGGCAAGATGTAGTAGATCTAATGGTTGCATTTTATTGTAAAGGTTTTGATATGTAGTAGCTGTAAATTTTCTGAAATGGGATGGGAACAAAAACTTGTACAAAGAGGCGTATTGTGTTCTAGAGATGTTAAAATTTGCTGCATTGTTTCTGTCATGTCCTAATACATTGACAGAAAATCATAGATCACTACAGCGTTTAGGGCCTCTAACCGCGGTTTCGAACCGCAAATAAATTGGGCTTGTATTGGGTTTTAAACCGCGGGTTTGTCCGCGGTTTGAACCCGCAGACAAAAATGGGCCTATTTTAAAATAGGCCCACGGATAATAACCGCGGCCTAATGTTTAGCCCAATTTTTTTTTATTCCATTTGGATCTCCTACAAAATCCCCCTCGCCGCCTCCGCCAGCCTGGACCGAATCTCCGCCGCCTGAATTCAAATCGACTCCGACGATCTCTTCCCTATTGCATCAATGTCAGGCATCAAATTCATCAGAGCATCGTGAATGTCCAGGATCTTGAACAGCTTCTCCGGCGACCTCTTGCTCATGCTTATCGCCTCCGTGAAATTGAACAGCTGAATCGCCTCCATGGAGCAAGCATCGTCAATGGCGGTCTCAATACCGTAGAAGATTCGCTTGCAGAGCTTCTTGATCGCTGATCCTCCATCTGATCCTCTTCTCCAGCTGATCCCACTCCAACTCAAGCTCAAGCTCGATCTCAAGCTCTTCAATTCCACGGCGCATATCCGAGTTTAGCAAACCCTAACCCTCCATCTCTTTCGCTCCAATTTTCTTTCCAATTTTCGATGCCTGTGAATTTCTGTCTCTCTTCCCTATTTCAATTTTGCTATTTACTGAAACACCAAAAAGCCAATCCATCTTCACAACCATTCCCTTCTGAGATGTTGAGCAGTTCCATTTCTTAACGCATTTTACTTTGAAATTGTATGTATATTTTTTTCACAAGCAGACCAGGAATCAGGAAGCAAAGGTTCTCTAATAGGCGGGCTCACTGGGGCAGCTTTGATGGGTGCAGTAAGTTGTTCTCCAAAGCTCAAATACTAATGAATTATGTGATATATTGATGCGTTACTTCTTGCATGCACACTCAATTTCAATTTTCAATAGTCTATTCTCATGGCTTTACCTTACTCAATTTCAATTTTCAATAGTCTATTCTCATGGCTTTACCTTATGAGTTCGAATTAGACTGTTGTTGCATTTGGGAACTGGAATTATGGGTTTAATTGGTGTTTTGCAATTGTTAGATGGCTTATTGTTCTGCTGCGAATATTGCTTTATAATGGCTTTGTTATGCCTCCACTATCCTTCCACTTGAAAATCTAAATATTGGGTTTTGTGATGATCTGTTTCAATAGCCATGTTGAGTGCTTTTTGTTTCCTATTATCTTTGCATATGCAGAAGTTTATCTAATTGTTGTCAGGCTAAGTTTGCTAGCATTATTCTTATAAAACACACAGAGTTGCCTTTAATATGGCCTCCATTCTTTTTCTTGAAAATTTATGCCCAATTGATTAAATATATCTTAGAAACAAAAGAAACTTACTAAATATATCTTTACAGAAATACAAATTAATTGCCGTGTTCTAAATGTGATGTAAACTAGTAGGAACATCTTGTTAATGTGCAGAATGTGTTAAGCACGCGGTATTTTGTCTGGTTTTGTATAATGAGTTGACGCTAGAAACTGATAGACTGATCGAAAACCTTGTTTCGCTTGCCAGTGAAATTCTATTCCTTAGTTAGCATGTTGTTCACTAATTGGTATGAGTAAGACATGGCAAAATATATCAATCGCTATTGTGGTAGCTTGATGATGCTTTATATCAAACTATTGGGATTCGTTGTGTGATTATACATTGAAGACATTACATGAGAAGATATTTATGTTGAATTATTTACTTGTAGTAGCAACTTATCATAAGATGAAATTATAGATAGGAGTCAGGCTCGAACAGTTTGATTGATTGATTTCCACATAACAATAATTTCAGGAAGCAAACAAAATGCTGGTAGCTAGCTAGGCTTTCGCATGGATGGACGGACGGAGGGCTCTTGATGGAGTTGAAAATGGCCAAAGCCATCATTCTCAGTCTTTTGTTGCTGTTTGTGAAGAATGTGACGTAAAAGAAGGCAATGGTGTTGCTATTTCGTATATTATTTGAATTGCCAAATTAGTATTGGGAGAGAGGAATGGTGGCTGGGCCGGAAGAGCCCTGAACCATCAAAATCTGGCAATAAAACATCTCTCCCATAAGAAAAGAAGACCCATATGGTCTGAACTGATATGGACCAGAAGCTTCCAGTGGCCTTCTCCTGTTGGTGGTGCATTGGAGCTCACAGGGGTAGCTTTGATGGGAGCAGCAAGTTGTTCTCCACAGCTCAAACCTTAATGAAATTTGTGATATGTTGATGCTTTACTACTTGCATGCACACTCAATTTCAATTTTCAATTGTCATATTCTCATTTATGAGTTCACATTAGACTGTTGTTGCATTTGGGAACTGGAATTATGGGTTTAATTGGTGTTTTGAAAGTGTTAGATGCATGTATAGATTTGGTCAGTGCATCACAGAGAAGTTGGTGAAGGATTGTGTAATCAATTGGGAGGTGTTCAAGGGGATAGGAGTGCACCACTTAAGTTAACATAAAAAGAGGTAGCAAGAAATGAAAACAAATGACTTAATTAGAATATAACTTGTCAACCAAATCCTGCAATATGTTGTTGTAGCCAATGAAGCAGAAAATAGTCGATAACTATAGTTGGCGAGAATATTCTTGTGCTGATTCGAAAACTGCTTTTTTCGTGAGATGGACAATGATAGTGATTTCACTTTTTGCTAGGCAAGCTGAAGATTATATTCTGTTTAATGAACTTGCAATTTTTTTATCTCCTTGCATTGACTTGATCTAACTAATTTTTATGTTCATTCTCTTGCAATGAGTTGGACTCTGGGTTTTATCACGATCTCCTCTAATTTTAAAGTTTATGGTTATGTATTTAGGTTGGAACACTTGCTGAGCAAGATAAGGTTGATACAAAGTAGCTTGTGTCACATGTTGGTGGTATTACTATTGAAGATGGATCCTCAGATAAACTGCCATATGATGGATCCTCTAAGAAGCAGGATAAAGTAGGATCTTTGTCTTATAATGTTATTGATATGTCATCTCCTCAACCACGAAGTGGTTTGGATAGAGAAATAGCATTAGGAGAAGTGGGGACATCATTTAAGAATTCTCAAGAACCAAGGTTAAAGTAAAGGAGACTGCATCTCGTGCAAAGGTTCCTTTTGAGAAAGGGGTATAGCCAAATGGACTGGCTCAAGCTTACTCGAACACATCCTGACCTTGCAGGTAATTTCAAAGATGTTACTTTGTTAAATTGGTTAGTGTTTCCAGTGATATTGTCTATATGGAAAAGGCTTTCTTTACTCTTTGCTGCAGATTTTGACCATGCTATCAATTTATCATGGTTAGAAAGCATGATAGTTTACGTATTTTTAATTATTGTATTTAAATAGTGTGTCATGAAAGCTATTATTAGTCTTAGCAATGTCTTTCCATATATGTATTTATGATACTATTTATCATTCTTAATAAATTGTGTGCTCCAGGATTAAAAGGACAGTCCATTAAGAGGCTTATACCTATGAGTGAAGTTAAACAGCACAAAAGGTTCCATGAAGGGACAAGTCTACAATATTTCTCCATACATGAAATTTCACCTTGGAGGTATGTTTTCAGTTATTTCTGGTAGTATTTGGAGATTAGAATTATTTTCTGCTGTTGATCTGGTTAAGTTATTTGTTTTTATTTTCATTTTTCCCTTTTATATTCTGATTTAGATATTTTTTATCTTTAGATTCAAGTTGTGGATACATATGATATGAGTTGTTTTATTAAGCATGTTTTGGTGAATGAGTTGTAGTCATGCAGAATTTGTAGTCTTGAACATTTCAGAAGCCGATGAGTTTTGTCGGTTTCTTGTTTAAGTATTTATTAGCTATAATAGCAAGCCCTAAATGCTTCTTCTCTTTGTGCTAAGAGTTTTTTTTGTTGCATATACTCTTTGTTGTATATGCTTATTTGGTTTGGCTGCTGTGAGCAACATTCTTCATTGCAATAAACATGTTTGGTGGAACAAATGACTCCAAGAGCAGGGAACATAGTCCTTTTGTTTGACTACAACAATATATGTAAGTAGTACGAGTTTTACTCTCCATGTGAACTTTTGTTTAAAGAACCTCACATGTGAACTTTTTTCTTCTCCTTTTACTCTCTATCTTGGAAGTGATTTTAGTCATTATGATTTGGAATTTGCTCATTAACTTGGTTGATTGCTAGTTGATGTGTTTTTAACTTGCTCATTATTCACTTGTTTGTTTTTGGTTGTAGGAAGTAGTGCGACTTCATTGATGTTTTCGTTAGTTGTAGGAGATAGTGCTAGCAAGACAAATGAAATATTTTGGTTGAAAGAGGTAGTGTTTGTTTTTGGCAAAAGAGTGTAGTGTTTTCACATACACTATATGATGTTTTTTTGTATGTTGGATTATTTGATTACATGTAATGGTTTGTGTCATACGAAAAGAGACTTCAGATAGCTTTTTCTTGGGCTTCGTAAAGAGGTTAAGGATGCCAAGAACGAAAGGGTAGTTAGCAGAAAAGCTATAAATAATATGACATATGTACGTATACTCGATCTCATGATGAGCTAATATGACTTCAAAACTTACTAGTTTGAATTGGAAGACGATTGCAAGATGGAAGTGGCACGGTTTCATTTTAAATGATCAAACAAAATTTCAAGGAAAACCAACAAAATCAATGTAACCCACCACTACAACAGATATAGGCTTTGGCCGCGGTTAGAAACCGCAGGCTTGAGGCCCAAAACCTCGGCCCAAACTTTAGACCGCGGTTTCTCTAACCACGGTATCAGTGGGTGCGGTTAAAAGTATGGGCCGCGGTTTTTAGGCCTTTTTGTTCGCGGTTTTAAACCGTGGAGCTCATATATGTCTGTGGCTCAAAACCACAGCCTATAGTTTAATTTCAATTTAAATCCAAAGTTAGATTTATATTTTCAATTCTTGAATATATATATTCAATTATATAATACAAACAATAAAATCTAAACATTGACAAGATCTAATAAAAAATCACCATAAAATAAAAAATATGTTGAGCCAATACTGATTGAGATTTGCCATTTCCTCCAATCTCCATAGCCATTTCTCTTTTGTCACATTGTGAATAAACCATACCTCAACAATCCCACTAAACCCAAACAAAATTTCCTCTACAATCCAATGTCTTGGGATATGTATATATAAATCATCCTACTAACCTATATATACATAATACACATACACAACGTAAAGAAAAACTAGTTATAACAGTCAAGAAAATGCAGAAATCACTATTCATATCAAAAACTGTGTTTCTTCACCGTCTTCTTCTTGTTCTTCCCCTGTTGGCTTCAAGCAAACAACAAAAACCTCAGGTTCAGTTCTCTGTAATTTCTTGATTCAGTTTCTATGCATTCTCAAACAATTCTGAAATTGATAAACACATGACTGTTTATCAATTATGAATGTATTAAAAAGTTGAAAGTCCAACATCAGGCAAGAAAAGTAAAATAGGAAAAGATGATGATCCTGTTGGTCTCTCTGAACTTGAGTCATGCACAGCAAAGAATGGCTCCCATAATGTCATCAATGGAGAGAAATGAGATAGTTTTGGATCGATAAGTGTGTTTGTAGGAATATTAAAAGGCCTCGAGGCGGAAAAGCCTAGAGGAAAGGACAATTTATATATGTTGAAGCTTAGCTTGGTTTCATCATCATTTTGGAAAGTTATGGAATCAGCATCCATATGTTCATCTATTAGAAGCAAATGAAAATGACTCCTTTTGATATTTAGTTGTTTTGTGCAAAACAATGGTTTCTTTTTCAATCCGAATTAGATAAATCAACCTCATGATAACACAACAAGCATAAAAGACAGTTTCCTGATGAACTTTTCTTCCATTTTTAGTATGTCAGAGCAAAAAAAAAAAACACTAATCATATAGGAACTCAAACACATTTATATCAAAACTTTAAGAAATTCAGCAATTACCTGGTGTTGGTGAACTATGCGAATCATAAGCATTAAACCAATAGCAGCATAACAATTTGGAAGTACAGAATTGAAGTGCTCATCAATGACTGCAAATGGTCCTGACCATATGAAGCACGTGAAAAGCCATCACTATGTAAATCTGAATACCTGCACACAAATGTACTTTCTAAACATCCAAGCAGTACGAATGCTAAAAAAAGTTGATCAAAGCTTTAAGACCTTAAGACACCTGTAGTTGTGACTTGTGATTACATATGGCTATCATAATAATGATAATGTCTACAAGTACCTACCATTACCAATACTAACTGTCCAAATTCAACAATCATTTCTTGAAATGGTATAAAAATATGATGGGAACTACATGTTTTGGTAGTGAATCAGGAATATACACTTCAGTTACCTGCAAAAATGTCTTAAATACGGATTCTTCCCCAAAGAAATCATCACAGAAAAGATACATGCAGTATAAGTAAAAACTGTTAGCTTGCAAAATCACTAGCATTGAGAAAACAATAACAAAGGATATAGCAACAATAGGTACTCAGAGGTAGCAGTGTCCATAATCAGTTTGTACAATCTCATAAAGAGGACTTCATAAGGGTACTTAATGGCGTTAGCTTCAGCTATGCGTGGAAGTAATGCAGGCTGATCAATAGCCTGAAACCAGTAAGATATAAAATAAAAAAACAGTTAGCCTACGAAGATTACGAAGATACAAAATAAATCATAGCATTGCAATTAATGTTGTATATATCTAGGAACCATAAAATAAAATTTATCCTTCAATGTTGTTGTCATTGTAGTAATTGCGAAAGGCAATTATAAAACCAATGAAGTAGTTTATATTTTCAATAATTGAATAGATGAGATTACATGGGTATCTATATCGACTTGTTACATATAATTAACCCTATGTTTGTAACTAATTACAATATAGTCCAAATAGTTTAGTAGCATTGCAGACCCTTTGAACTCTCTGTGCCCCAATGCTAACAAATTAAACATGCATATGTATAACTATTTCAAACTTCAAATGCATAGATGCATAATCAGCTCTGGTGTGCCCATGAAACATGAATTTGAAATTTGAAGAAATTGCACAAGTTAGAGGAAAATACCTGTTTTCCTTCAAATGGAACATAGAAAATAGGGTCCTGATAAATAGATTCATCTAACAGAATTTCCTCCACTTGAAGGACATTTTTGGTGTTGATGGAATCATAAATTTTTTTGATCAAATCGAGTACCGAAGGAGAAGGTGACCATGGAGGTACAATGCCACATGTTCCATTATCTGTGCCCCATACTTTTCATTGGTCTCTCCTATTTTTTCCTTAACCAATAATCCCCTGCAGCCTCTTCAATTTTCCTGAAGAGAGTTTGGGCTTAGAGTAGGTGACTACACTACTGAAATGCCTTAAATTGCCTGACTGACCAATGTCAAATACCATTGGGGATCTTAGTGGTGCTGAGGAAGGGAGCTAAAGATTTCTGAACAAGAGAAGCCATGAATGAGTTCCAATTCGAAAAACTGCAAATAGCTAGCTACGAAAATGGACTTGAATAAATGTTTGGGAATAGAGTCTTGAGCATGAATCTATGCGGCATAAATTCCAAGAGTGGTAGTGAAGCAAGGGAACCATGCATAATTTCTCATCAATAAAAGTAAATTGAGCATGAATAAAGTACTTATGGGCGTGATAAAAGTAAAAAATGGCATGAATATGTATATAGTGAAAGGGAAATTATATATAGATACCTCGCTTAAGGTTTGATGATGTTGCAGATGCCTCTATTTGTATAGAAAACATAATATTGGTCTCTCCAAATATATGGACTCAAGTTGGTACAAAATGTCAAACCAGCTAAAGACTAAGCAAACACAAATCTTTCTTGAAGCAATTGGACTGCCAAGAAAATAATTCAAGGAACACTATCCTTCACTGCAAACCAATGAGTCAAAACAAGAATAAAATTAGGAAGAAGAGCACAGGCACTGCTAGTAAGAACAATATCAAACACAAATAACAGAAACAAATAAAATATATGCAGAAGCAGAACCCAACAACTAAAGTCAACAAAACAAAAATGCACACACAATTTTAATCATACAGACATTTCATCAAATAGAAAGAAGACAATGAAAAAAGTCTAGTAATCTGAAACAGAACAAGAAAATAGAGAACAGATTGTAAAATCGGAGCAACACAGATAAATGAATACCTAAATTAGCAGTAGAAGAAGAAACCAGCAGTCATGGGAAGAGCCCGGACAGAAACGATAAGTAATTTACAACTCGAATTGAACAAAATTCGATAGCAAACAATGAAACTTCCAATAAAAAAAATAGTAGAAACACATGAAGACAGAAACAATAAGCAGATTACCATAGAAATCACACAAAACTGAAACTAAAATCGATAGAAAAACAATGAACATTTCGATAATAAAAATAGTAGAAACATACAGATTAAGAAGTGGATCATAGAAATCCAGAACTAGTAGTTGTTTACAACTCAAATCACACAAAAATGGAGCTAGAATAAAAAGAAAAAACGGTAGAAACTTACCGATCTAGAGGTAGATCTTCGTTGTGTTCACCGATAGGGTTTGAAATCTCGTCGAGCTTCAGATTCGTGGAAGCATGTGCTCAGCTACTTCGTCTTCGCCAGATGCGTTCCCTTCTTCTCAGTCTTTGTCTTCGTTCTCTCTCCAGATTCATTATTTAGGTTAAATAGAACAAACACAATAAAAAAAAATATTGGTCTACAAATTAAACCGCGTTTATTAAACGTGGGTTTATTTTAAGATAGGCCCAATTTTGTCAGCATATTAAAACCGCGGACTGAAGCCTATAAAATTTATTTGCGGTTAAAAACCGCGGCCAGAAACCGGCCCAATGTTGTCCGCTGGTTTAAACGCGAACTGAAGCCCAATATAAAGTAAAAAATCTTTGCGGTTACAACCCGCGGCCGAAAACCGCAGTTACAGGCTCATTACGCTGCAGTGCACATATCAATTTGTAGTAAAAACACCAGAAATGAAGCTGACATGAAAATGTAGCAAAACTTAATCCCTTTTCTATAGCAGAGATGGGATTGAGAGATTTCAAGGAATTGAGATGTTTATTGATCAATTAATGACATTTTTTTATACCTGCAGAAACAAATAATTTAGGCGGTATTTTTATGTTCTTGGATTTGAGTGGATATTGTCCTTTCCTTCTTCCCAAAACCGTTAAGGAAGTTTCTTCACTTCACCAGTACAAACCTAAGTGCTAACTCTATCGTCTTTCTCTTTCTTCATGACAGTACATTACACATTCCATTCTATTCTTCGCGATTTCTTCAACATTAACCATATTCCATTAATTGAACAAGATCGGAATGCTATTGTAGTGTTTGATCAACAACAGCAAGAATCTGCAGCTACTGATATTACAATTGAGTTGACTCTTTCTTGTCCTGCCTCTACCATTGCTTCTTTCCTAACAAAACTCAAGAATATATTTACCCATTTTTGCAACTAATTAAGCTATCAGCATATTAAGCTCGTCCTTGGACCCCATGCGAGAACCAAACGTGCAAGGCTATGTGTAACTACGTGGAAATATGCTAGCTAAGATTAGGGAGCCGGCGCATAAAATGCACAGCGAGCATCAGTCGCATATGTGAACCTGTGCGCCAACTTCTAGACGTGGCCCTAACTTTGCAAAGAAAAGAATTTGGGGTTAAATTTTAGGTTCATTAGCTATATGCACGAGGGCACTGCATACCAACAAATGTGCAGTACCAACTATTAACTATAAATAGGCAGTCATAAAAGTAAAGAAAGTAATATTACTTTACTATATTTGACCATATGAACTAAATTAGAGTAGTTTCAATAAGAGAAAACATGTTTTGCAGCAATGGTACTTAAGAGAAGACTGAAGTTGGAATGCCTTCAGCTTGAGAATCTATGCGGCAACAATAATCAACCAATTGGAAGCGAGTCTTGTTATATCATACCAGATTCAACCGCTTTGCCCCCATTTCACACTCAGGTCATTGTTTGATGAGAGAGAGAGAGCTCTTCCAAATGTGAAATTTTCTTGTTATATTTAACGATTTACAAATGAAACTAAAAACAGGTTTTTCTGACAACTATTCGTTCCAAAAATTATTTGTCTGTTTTTTTATGTTCTGATTTAATCTCTAGGGTAAAATTTGAAATCTACATATATATATATGTTAAAGTTGGTAAGGTAGCACTAGAAGTTGCCATCTCTTCATTTTCCTTCGGTTACAAAAAAATTCTTATTAATTAATAACATTTACTATTAGCATTCACTATGACAAACACTATTACACATTATAAGTGATGCTACCTAAAAAATCACAAGTCGACCAATAATAATGCAACACGTGGCA
>JAYMTI010000166.1:0-12396 GCA_036897505.1 Pelargonium transvaalense | reverse complement strand
TTGCTCCACCTAGAGATAATACTCAATAATAAATTGTAATATTATCTGAGGTATATTTTAACTGAGATTTAAAGTATAGGCTCATAATGTGGCTTTTGTAAATTCTAATTTGGGGACACTATTGGGAGATTTGTGTGGAGATTTCATATTCCAAGCCAGGCATTTTGCTTCGAATCTATCTAATGCTTGTAGTTACTGCATATCTCACTGTAGATTGATATGACAATGGTTGTTGAATATAACATTGATTCTAGAATTATAAATTTCTAATGCATACATTTCAATACAAATCTATCATATTCTTATACTCGAATAATATATTCTTTCAGGTCGGCATACTGAATTCTCCAACCAAATGTCAGAGACTATGAGTCTACACCTACAATCTCCGAGCACAAGAAGCTTCCACGCACAACCGTCTTGAGGCTAGGTTCTGTTTGGGACTCAACGAAGGTCAGAAAATGTGCATATACTGTAATTGGTTCCAATTCGTAATTTGTACATCTAGATTAGTTCTAGTTTTGCCTTTGGTTTTGATTATTATTATTTAATTTTAAAAAATTAAAAATTAGAGGGTATTTTAGTTTTTTTACTATTTAATTGTCGGACAACTAACGGAATAGCCTCTAGAGGCCCTTGGTGATAGTTTAAGAAGCATAAATAAATTAAGAAAAATAGTTTTTGGTATCCACGTGCAAAAGACAAAGACGTGCAGTTCAAAGTGCAACTTACCCTTTAATCAGTAATGGGCCAGGCAAGGCTGTTGGGGCTGGGATTTGGGTCCTGTACAGGCGCAGGTGCTCACTTTAATAGCCGGCCCTGCTCTTTGCAATCATAAATTCACCGACCAAAGCTGTCCTCAGAAAGTACCTTTGAATTTCGAGTTTCGTAGTTTGTAGTGTTACCAGCCAAGCATATGGGCATAATAGACCACCCTGTAAAATTAGCAAACAAGGTTGACATTGAGAGGACTCTACAATAAATAACCATCACTATCAATACATCTTAAACCTCTCCTAAACCCCTTTCACTTCACCTCACTTCCTCTCTGGCTGGCTTTTGCGCGCCATGTCCAGGAATAGGAATACTCACTTCACACCCCGCGCCGCCGGTGGCGGGAATAACCGGGGACCACCTGGGTTCGGCCAGTTCTATCCGGGACAGCCCAATTTCAATTTCAATTTCGCTCTTCCTTTCGTCCAAAACCCAACTCCCCCCTTCTTCCAAAACCCTAATTTCCATCCCCAGCAGTTCCCTGCTTTCCAAGCTCCACCGTTCGCCCCAAACCAAAATGAGCTAGTCGGGAAGGTCGAGCGTGCGGTTGTGAAGGCGCGTCGCGATCTTGTAGCTGCCGGACAAAGTGTCACCGCGTGGAAAGTGTCAGAGGCTGTGCTTTTGGCTATGCAGGTTGATTCCTGGGGCTCTTTGGGTCTGAAGATGCAGCAAGTGCCGTCTCTTAATCACCTTATGTCCATTGAAGGGAAGGTATGTTTTTCTAACTGATTGCTTGGTCTCGTTTGGTTGCTGAAAGATGGTGGTTTTAAAAGTTGGTTTTTGAAGATTGATTTTCACGACTCAAAGTTTTAATTCTAACATTGACACAGCAAAGAGTACTAAAACCTCTATTCATTATATTACATTATGGTTAATTAGGTAATGCAAGAATCAAATTTATATATATTTTTTCCTCCAGTTTTCTTTGAAATCAAATGTAGGATGAAGGTTCTTTTGGTCATATGTGTCAAAAACATATTGGACATCGACCTGGACAAGGAGTGGGAGTCAATCATTCATGATTCAACAGCTCTTATTAGGGGATTAAATAGTAGGCTTACATTTGAACAACAAGTAAGCAATAGAAAAACATAACAATATATGTACTTTTTGATTCACCTAAATTGGTGGACCAAATTAATGAGGTTTGTATGCTCTCATGCAAATACTACCATCTTGTTGGCTAATAGTAATTGGTATTCCAGGGTCACATGATTAGCCTGACTTTTATTATTACTTAGAATTTCTTATGTATAATAATTAAATAGTAGGAAACAGTCTACCCAAATTTGTTTTCTTGTATGTACACCCATTTTCTCAGCAACCCTAAAAGATCTAATTCAAGTCATTTGAAAAAGTTGTCTTTCTAAATGCAGGTTTATCTGCTTCAGTTTTTTTTACCTTTTCTCTTTGTCATTTAGATAAATGCCTTTATCCATTGCTTCGTTGGGGTTTCGAGGATCACTACGTTGTATGATTTGGAAGTGGCTATATGCCAGAATGAGGGCATAGAACAGTTTGAAGATTTGGAATTGGGACCACTGGTTCGACATCCACTTGTTGTTCATTACTTTTCAGTGAATCATGATACAACTGCAGTATATAAGATAACTACAGAGGAAGTTCTATTTTGTCTTTCTGAATTCATTGATGTTCATAAAAGGAAAGATATGATTAACACTGAGGAATTTTTAGATTTCATTGCTGAGAAGCGCTCAGTCATTGGCAGAGAATCTCTCTGTGTACGAGTGCGAAGCTTGGGGTATGTAGCATTTCTTTTTCTCTTTTTAAATAAAAACAGTCTTCTATTACATATATGCTTGCGATTTATAAACATGCGGAAAATCTGTGACGAACACTCTGGAAAATGTTTCTGATCACTTGAGGTTGAGTACATAAATTTAGTTAATCAGTGAAACTTAAAAGTTATTTAGAATGCAATTCAGTGAAACTTGTTTCTGATTGTAATTGTTAAACTGTATGATCATAGGTGGCATATTTTTTGCATCCGCAAAGCCAAGAGAACAGCGAATGACGCGCTAAAGAAATGCACGGCAACATTTAATGAAAGAATAAAACCTCATATACTTAATTCAAAGAGAAAACAGCAGCTAGATGACCGCTTTTGTGCTATTTCTCAGCGCGTTCAATCATTTTCCTCTATACGTGGGGAGTTCAGTGGGAAGCACATAAAATTTGTTTCATCAAGTTCCGGAGATGAAGATAGTGATGATAGCATGCACGAAGATAATAAGAGTGACAAGGACGAGCTTAGTCACTTCAAAACTCCGTCACAAAGTATCAAGAATCTTGATCAAGTCAGTAGCTGCCCTTACCCATCAGCAACTGAAGAGATTATGCGACTTGGGTTGAAGGGTGATGTGACTTGCAATTCAAAATCCAGTGATAGTGATGATCCTAGCCAATCAAAAACACCTTCTAAAAGCAGCCTGAGCAGTCAACGAGCTAGAAGCTGTTCTCACCCACCAAGGGAAGGGGGTGACCAACCTGTTGCTACTAGTGGCAGTTCGAAGTTCAGTAGACGTAAAAAGTCATTTAGAAAGAGACAGAGATCTGAAAGAATAAGTGACATCCTTACTGCACCACCCCAGAAGAAAGTTAAGAGAGATAAGGTAGGATATATGATGTTGGAATGTGAGGATTCGCACAAGGAGGCTACTACTAATGAACTTGGTATTTCCCTTGCTACTGATTCTACAAGGATGTTCATCACAACTTGGAAGGAGGCATGTCGTGATCACACTGTAGCTGAAGTAAGCTACACTTTTGACATTACATATACTCTGATTGCAAAATTGCCTTTTTATTGTTTGTACAACATCATTTCTTCGCAATATGTGCTATTTTCTCATATTTTATTTGATGTCCTTTGTGCAACATTGTTATTCAAGGTTTCACTCCCTGTTCATCTTCGGTTAGTGTCAATTGGTTTGCGAAAAATTGACATTCCACTTTTAACTTGTACCTATGTAGAGACTGGATGGCTATTTTGATGTAGTCTGTCTTTTTTGTTTTTCTTTATGAGAGCATCTTGTTCTTCCTCGTGTTCTTTCTTTTCCATCTTATTAATATAATTCCATATTTTCTCTGTAAGAAAAATATAGTTGCTGTTTAGGTATTTGCTTTAACTTAAATTTTTAGGATTTATCTGATGTACATCAGAATTAGAAGCAAAGGGGCTGACTGGCCTTAAGAACACAAATAAAACATCAAGGTCAAGGGGCAGTTTCTAGTATGAAGTTTATATCTTCATGTACATAATATATGTTTATGTTACAATGTCAATCTAACAAAAGTAGATATCTGTCTTATTAAAGCAATTTGTTCAGTAGTATGGCATCTCAACTTATTGCCATTTAGTTTTGAGTTGGATGCTTTAACAAGATCCTGAAAACCAGCTTGTTGTACTCCCTTTTCTGAGTCTATGCGTTAAATCCATTTTGTTGTTCATCATGCAAGTGAGGTGGAGTGTTCAAGTACTCCGACATTGGTTAGTGACGGTTCCTCACCAGTTAAAGTATTATAAGCTAGATGCCTTAACACATCATTTACTACTTTTTTCTTCATATTTTGGTTCTGAATAATATCTATGTTGTCATTCTGAATAATGCTTCTCGTTATATTTGAAAGATAACTCTTTATGCAGGGATGATCTATTAAGCAATTAGGCTCATATGTGATCCATTTTGTTTTTCTTTAGGCTCTGGACAGGATGCTTCAGTTTTATAATCCATCAGCTCGTCAAATAAAGAGGATGAAGTCAATGTTATCATTACAACCGTTTGTTGGATTACTAAATGTCGCTGTAAGTTGACTGTGTCAATGTTATTATTGTTGTCATAACACGTGTCATCAAATATTTTCTACAAGATGATTCTCCCCTTTGTAAAACCCTTATTTTTAGGTATAGATAACCCCATTTAAGCATTGCATATATTCAGTCATCTTACTGTTTCTACTTATTGTTGTCCTCGTCTAGTAGTTTTCTACTATGACAACGGGAATGATAAGTACTGACTTATTATTGACTTTTACTAATGCTCAATTTAAGCGATAATTGAATTTGCAAAAATTTCTCTGATTAGAATCAGTCTGAACCTATTTTGGTTTTGACAATAATCTGGAGTTGAAGGGAACTGATGGACATTTGATATATATTTCAACCAATCTTTCTGGTCCATTGTTGTAGAGAAGCTCAAATATGAATTATTTTAATTTATACCCAATTATACGAAATAGTCACTATGAAATCTCTCTTAATTGATCTTGTTTATTTGAATTTCTCTTTTGATATTTTTATTTTCATGAATTGAACTTTACAATGTATACAGGGTGTAATAGTGCGCCCTTTCCTATTTGTTAAACAGTAACAAGCTTGAATCTATTTCTTGAACCTAATTCTATCTACATCTATGTTCTGTTCTAATCTAATTTTAATTAGAATCACATCTTCAACTGTCACATGTGTCATAATGTTATTTGCATAATATTTTAGTTATGGATGATAAATTTTCATTTATTTTCGATATACTCCTAGAAGTTTCTATTTGAATGATATTGACCTAGTAATATGTAACTTCAATCCAAAATTGCTCTCTGAAGTGGTTAGGTTTCATCTAGGTTCCACACAATACACTTGGATGAATTCAGAGATTTGCACGGAAAATAAGCATTGATGGTGGCTGTTTGAAGAGTAATTTAGATTTAAATTGCCCCTGTAATGAACATATTAATACTAATCAACTCACAGGCATTATTGTTCAAATTGAAATGTTAGGGACCAACCAAAATATTAAGGGAACTCATGAGGGTTTAAAATGCAATTATCCTTGTCTATACATGAGTGTGTACAATTTGGGCTTTGATCGTTTCAATTTTAATTCATAGTAAGCTGAACCAAATTGCTGGTTCTATATTATTATATTCTTTCTAATCAAGGTTGTGATAAGTGAACCTAGCAACCTGAACATATTGGTTAGTTTGGTTTTTCAGTTTGACCGAAATGGTTCACACTCCTGATCTTCTTTTTAGTATCAGTCTTTCTATCTTCAGCTTGTAACTGTAAATCACACAATGTAATTGAAGTCATCTTGTGTTGTTTATTCAAGACCAGTTTAGTTTATAATTTTCTCCTATTAATATTTTGTTCATTTGGACTATTATGTGGGCCATTTGGTTAAGTTGCTTCTTTAATCGTACAGGTAGCATCCATCAAATCTGGATTGTGGGATAACATCTATGACTCTTTCCAGGCCTTCAGTCAAGATGAACAAAACAACTCTCATTCTGGGAAGTGTCCTGAACTGGAAATCATAGATGTTGAGCCAAGTGAAAAGGATGCACCAGTCATTGTTATTGGCATGATAGAACATGAATTCAGTACGTATTGCTCTAAAATAATGCTTTGCAAAGAAATTATTTTATTATGGTTAATTTTTTTATTTCAGAGTTTGAACATTAACACTAGTAGAAAACAAGATCTAGGCCTCTAGCGTAGTAGGGAGGAAAATTGGATAGGATTTATCTGCTAAGTCACTTTTTGCTTTTTGAATATAACTCCCTGAAAAGTTAGGGGGAGATGATTCTGAGAGCCACCTATATCCTTGATTGTATTAAAATTTCAAAAATTTGTTCGCACAAATATCTTGGTTATTTTATAACATAACCTTACGTAATTTGGAATTTAATGCTATTGTAATAGTTTTTGTCCCATTCTTACCGTACACCAACTTCTTACAACTGCTTTATTACAGCCTTGCCGACCAATTTGTCGATGGTATTCTGAGTGCACCTTTTCATTATAGCTGAGTTAAATCACATTTTAGAAGTTTCATCTATCCTAAACTGTCCCTCGGAAAGGGTTACCTGTTTTGCTGTCTGGTGTCCAATATGTAAAGTTAAATCACAAACACATCTTTAGACCTCCTAGTGCTTATGCTTGCGAATATCCTTATTCCACCACTTTCTGTTCTTTAACATTGAGTAGGCATAACATAACGTACAATCAAGTATCAAAAATTTCGCAAGGGATCCATGCAAAAGTTCTACTAAATTAAACTGAACATGTTTTTTAGAGTTTTCAAAATTGTACACGATGTGAACTTGGTCAAGCAGCTAAGTCACTGAGTGCTGATTGGTTCAATTAGTTATCCATGCATAATTGCATTTGCGCTCCAATGAGTTCTATCAGTTTTGTCTCATCACATTTGCACAAGATAGATGGTTAAAAGAACCTTTTTGTTCGTTGTAAGATACTAAGAAAATTTGTACGATGCAAAATGGAGCACCTATGTGTTCCCTAAAGCAATGTGGGAGCTGACAAGTATTTTTCTTCTGAAAAAATCTTATGTTAGCTTATTCAGTATAATATATGCATATAGACTAAGTCATAGAATATTTAGTCAATATTTGGTTAGTCCAATCCCACATTTTTAGTAACTGTTTTAGGATTTCCTGATTGTATTCTAATTTCTAGAGCTATTTAAATGCTCTCCTTTCCCCCATAATATCATCATCTAAATTATTCTCACTCACATCTTTAGATCATGATTGTAGTGAAAATTCTTTCTGCTTATTCTGTTTTTCCAGTTGGGTATACCCTGCTTAAACTACTAGTCTGGTCAGATTCAGACATTATTTTGCATTTGAATTCATATCTTTGATCAATTTTGATGGATTTAGGTGAAATAGGATGTACTGAAATGGATTTATCATGATAGAAACTTTAACTTAGAAAATAATAGTGAATTAAGATTGTCATCAATTATGAGGCTCCAAACAATTTAGCAGGACACCTACTGTTGTGCACACACACACACAGTTCTTTAACATAGGTAACGCTTGTTTCTCATAAGACTTTAAAGTGTATAGCTAGCATTTGGTGGACTTTTCTTTTGAGAATGCCTATTTGAAAGCACTGTTAAAACTTCCGAGTTTTATTTTATTCCGTCTCTACTTCTATTTCCTAATAAAAGTTTTATATTCTGCTGCAATGTATTATGTCACTTAAAAATTCACAGGTGTCAAAGATGTCATGGACAAGGTTGCAACCTATTTTGAGGATGATCATGAAATGCGTAGCGACAGAAGATTGCCGGTGGAAAATAAACTTAAGGTCTTTAGAAAGCTTTGCCGTTGCGAGTCTTGGGTAGCTGAGCAATTCAATGTTAAAGAATTTAAGTCCCTTGCTCATGGGGATTTTTTCATTTTCTTAGAGCAACATGCTTCTTTGTTACCAAATGGGTTGCGTAAAATTTTGAATGGTGATAAATTTGAGAAGTCCCCATTTGAAGTTTGCCTGCTAGAGCAACAGCTAGTTGAATTGGTATCTCAAGCTTTGAATACTTTATCTAAAAAGGAAATTATAACCAAACAGATGATTTCTCTGCTGCTTTCAAGGCAATTCCCAATGCTCAGTTTTAAAATACAGGAAAATGGTTCATTGGAAGAGTTTCTAGATATTGTTGAGAAGCAGAAAAGCAATGTGAATTCTAAATGTGTCATATTTTCTGCACCATTCTTAGGATCTTATTTTTATGGATCTGATGAGAGCGACTTATCAGAAGCCACTGATATGAGAACTGACGTTGACAACAAAACTATAACTCCTAGATCTGTTACATCTGAGGATGCGATTGAAGTCTTATGTAGGGCTCCAATGTTATCAGATCTTAAAGTTTGGTCTCACTGGGACACTATATTTGCTCCTTCACTTGGTTCTCTGGTGGAATGGTTGGGGAATGAAGTCAGTAAGAAGGAATTATGGTGTTTGGTGACAGAAGATGGAAAAGTAATTCGGATTAATCCTTTAGCCACTGTAGATTCATTCTTGGAAGCTGCAGTGAAAGGGTCATCCTTCCAGACTGCAGTGGAACTTCTATCTGTCTATTGCATAGTTGGGGGTGAAAAACATGTCCCATCATCCCTTCTGAAATGCCATGCTCGTCATGCATTTGAAGTTATCTTTAAGAATTGTCTGGAAAACGAGGAGGTGAATGATAGTCAGAATATTCTCATGCATGGAAATACAGAGCAAATTTATGATGGAGTTAGTTCTATGGATTTATGTAGTAAACTACAGAACAACTTGAGCAAAATGAATAAAGTAGTGGCTGTTGCATCAATGTTTTTCCTCACCTGTCTTAGTTATTTCCCGTCCGATCATCGTAGATTTGCTGCTGATGTGCTTCTTTCTGGGTTGCGATCTGTTATTAAAGATGTTCACTCTACCATTTTATGCGAGTGCACCCAGTTAGAGCAACGTATAATGCTTCATGATGTTGGAATGTCCCTTGGCATAGTGGAATGGATCAACGATTATCATGTATTTTCTTCCACCAGCAGTGCAGATTTGTCAGTGTCTTCTGAGCCTTCATGCTTGAGAGCTGCTAGGTCTGGGTTAGACTCAAAGAACAAGCAAGATAGGCCCGATGGTTCTCCCTTTCCTGATGGAAACATGATTGTCTCTGCAGAAGCAGGTCGGTGTAATAGCAATCACGGTGAAGTTCATTGCAACATTGATGGTGCAGGAGTTTCCAGTGGCAGCACACTTATTTTATCTGAACTCAAAGAAAATACTGATGCCACTCTGGTCATTGAATCTATAAGGCGAGAAGAGTTCGGTTTGGATCCAAGTCTTCCCGACATGGAAAGTAGCATGTTGAGAAAACAGCACGCTCGCTTGGGAAGAGCACTTCATTGTCTTTCTCAAGAACTATATTCTCAGGATTCTCATTTTCTTCTCGAGCTGGTTAGTCTCCCCCATTTTCTTTCTTGTGCGTGGTATTTTTTAAACATTTAAATCATGTGATTATTTGCTTCTTGTTTTGTATTAAGAATTTAAATGTCGGCTTTCTTTAATCAATTTTCGCTATCTACTTGTTTATTCATAGTTGTGTATTTCATGGGAACTACACTTTGCATGTTATTGAAGGACATTTGGTTGCTGAAATGTAATTTCGAATATCAACTTATTTAACATTTAGTATTACTCTGGTAATTTTTCTGGCCCACCCAATGATCAGGTGTTAAGCTTAATAAGGTACCCCTATAAAATGTAAGAACACTCTAGACACAAAGGATAATTAGGAAATTAAGGTTGCGTTTTCATCCAATTTATTTTTTGTTGAACTTAATATGAAAATGCAAATAGTTAACAGGCTGAAGTAGAAAGTAATTCTTCTATCAGCATCCAACAGTATGGCTCGTTTTGTTATATAATTGACATGGCTTGAAGATACATCTTTTGAAGCATTTATAGATAACATATGCACAATTCATGCAAGCCAGGTTTTCCTGTTTGTCTGTTAAAGAGCAATATGCCTAAAATACTGGACTGGGGGTCAGACTGGTTTGGCCTATCTGGCCAGCTGGGACCATGATGACATGCCATACAAATTTTTTAAAAGATTGACCGGGTTAAAACTGAGTGCTCCACTTTGTTCAAGAACTGGATAGTCTGGTCCAGTTTTCACTGCGCTGTTAAAGAGGTTACGAAAGAACTTAAAATTTATGGAGTATGTACTGGAGAAGTTTGTTCTGATGTATAAATTATTCAAGTGATTTATGAAGCCACCCAAATTTTACGACAGCAAGGAAGAGTATGAAGTTGAAGGAAGCCTCTTCACATGGTTCACATAGCATACGAAAAATGAATTGTAAGAAAGAAAAGGCTTTTGTGGCCCACAGTGAGTAACCCAATAATTCAAGCTGGCTTTCTTTTGTGTTTTTTGTATTTTTCATCCTCTTTGACTCACAGCTGACCTGAACTGATAACACATTTAGTCCACTATGTTACATGAGATATTAGGATTTGCTGAAACTATCACCTCGCTTTTCTCATGTAATGATTACTAGAGTGTGGGTGTCAGCTCCAACAACAGAATACGCTAAGTGTGATATGTGCATATTACCCCCTTTTCCTCTGTCAAATTTTTTCTACCAAATCTTTCATTGCTAAATCTGCTACTAGATCTGTTAATTGTGTGAAATTATTCGTGCTTATCTTTTAGCCCTAATAAGCTTACTGTTTGTTTGTTTTTTGTATGTGTACTACCATCTTAATTGTGTCCATGCTTAATGTTTGTAACCTATGATTTGAGCGTTGGTATACGACACGATTTGATTCTTTACCGTCTAATGCTCGTCCATTATGCTTCAGGTTCAAAATGCTGACGATAATAAATATCCAGAAAACGTGGAACCAACGCTGACTTTTATTCTTCAAGAGGCAGGCATTACTATTTTAAATAATGAGCGTGGCTTCTCTGCTGCGAATATAAGAGCACTTTGTGATGTTGGAAATTCAACAAAAAAAGAATCTGGTGCTGGATACATAGGGCAGAAAGGCATTGGCTTCAAATCAGTATTCCGGGTATGTTGGAAGTATATAGCTGTTTTTGTCCTCGCTTCTCTTGCTCTTGTTTTTAATTCTAGGGGGCTTTTTAAGCTGGCAAAGTGCTCCAATAAAATTTTGCACTTGTATATATATATAAAAGTAGCTAGCAACGCAACTGCACTTTCCCACAACTCCACAAACACCAATAGCTGGTCTACTGAAGCTAAAATGAAGAATGCCAAAAAAAAATTGTAGCAATTTTATATTCAGAGCATTTCCACAACTTTTATTCAGCAGTTTTAAAGGATTCTAGTATGGTAAACTTGCTCGTAGTCCTTCAGGTGTGCAAATTGTCTGAGGGCATCCATTATGTACATCAATTTGCTGTAGTGTGGCCCTTCCTGTTCCCATTGCATCCCATATGATTAGGTTATTTAAATGTCGTAAGTTCTCTTTCTTATAGCTTCATTAGTAATACTACATTTCTGAAGGTTAGGTTTAGAGATTGGTTCGATTGACCTTACAAATTTTTTTAGAGTTCAATTTAATAAAACTTATGGCTCATAATAAAATGAGTCAGTGACAGGATTTTGGGTTTTCTCTTTGGCTACATGGTTCACTATTTGATTTATACGAGATTTGACTGCCGGATCATACTGATACTCTATGAATCGCCTGTAGCTAATGCAATTATTTATAACAATTTTTGGAGCTATTGCAGTTGTTTAGTTTGCAAAGGGCTTAGTCTTTTGGATATTTTGTTGTGGAGTAATAGGATTTCGTTTTCCTATACTAAAAGCAATTAGACGTCAGATCGGCCATTTATTATTCACATTCAGTTGCATTTTTAGTTAATGATATATTGCTGACCACCTTTCAAACAAATGGTCTTACTGCAGGTTACAGATGCTCCAGAGATTCATTCAAATGGATTTCATGTCAAATTTGATATCAGTGAGGGTCAGATTGGTTTTGTGCTGCCAACACTAGTGCCTCCTTGCAATATTGACTTGTACAGTAGGCTGGCATCTACTGACAATGATCCAAAGGTTAATGACTGCTGGAATACTTGCATTGTGCTTCCTTTCAGGTCAAAATTATCCGAAGGGAGTGCAATGAATAGCATTATGACTATGTTTTCAGATCTTCATCCTTCTTTGTTACTTTTTCTTCACCGCCTGCAGTGTATCAAATTTAGAAATATGGTCAATAATTCTCTCATTGTCATGAGAAAAGAAATTATAGGAGACGGCATCATAAAGGTT
>JAYMTI010000165.1:0-12401 GCA_036897505.1 Pelargonium transvaalense | reverse complement strand
ACCACTAGCAAAGAAATAGTATGGCTTCGTCAACTTTTACTAGACTTTCAAATACCCATGATGGAACCCGTACCATTATTTTGCGATAATCAGGCAGCCATTCACATAGCCTCTAATCCAGTGTTTCACGAGCGCACCAAGCACATCGAAATCGACTGTCACTTTGTTCATGTCCAGCTCTAGAAGCATGTCCTCATCCCTCGCTCCATGTCATATCTAGTATGCATCCATTGGCCGATATTTTCACTAAATCTCTAGAGCGAAATCGTTTTCATGACTTATTGGGCAAGTTGGGTGTTTCTAATCTCCATGCACCAACTTGGGGGGGAGTGATGAACATAAATCTCAGTGAATGATATCTCCGGTCACACTTTCCATATATCACGTCATTGACTCTTAGGCATTTATTTTATTATTAATAGTATGATTTGTTTCTTTATGTTGTAGCTAGCATTCCGTAAATAAACGCTTGTACTCGTGTATACATACCCTCACCTTACATCAATAAAATTATCCAATGGGAATTCAGAAACCCTCTCTTTACTTTCTTCAACTCATGAACAAAACAGATAAATAAAAAACAGAATCAAAATGATCATTTATTCTTAGAAATAATATCTTGGTGCATCACAAATACAAAATTCTCATCTAATAATATTGTTTCATAGATATCTGAGAACTTGCATTAGTTTTACTTATTCCAAGATAAAGATATATCTTCGTTTTCCAGTGTCTTGATTGTAGCCGAACATGCCACTGTCATGTACTTCCCATTTGCACTCAGTGGTACACCTCTTCTCCTGATCTTTCTTCTGCCTAAAGATGTCGAACTGTAACGACCCAAAATTCGTTGTCACGCTGCAAAAGAATAGTGTTTTCCCCGAAAATGCAGGTCGGAAATTGAACCCGTATAGCTGATTACTTGGCACTTGATGCGTTCCGAGATCATTGTCTTTTAATTGACAGTGAATAGTGAAAGTTGAACAGTCGCTCAAATTGTTCCAAATTTTCACATAAGTTCTCGGGAATTGAAATAGTCCATCGATTCTTGCAGACAAGATAGTCGTTGACAACTCCAACAAGACAACCAACAAAAGCAATATCAAGACTTGTTTTTTCATCTTCAAATCCATTTTTCTGTTCTTCTTGTAAATTTTGTACGCAATGGTACAATTATCTTAAAAAAAAATTGCAAAGTTATATATTATATAGGCAGTGATGCGGAACATTTTTTTTTTCTTCTGCTAATATTTTCAAATTCAAATTTTGTAATTATTACAAAAGGGGAGGGAATCGATAAATAAATGCATGGGGAAGAAACAAAAGCACTTTCCTATACATTTATGTATTGAGAGTCAACAATAGTTTAGGTAACTTTTTTAGGGTAGTGATAAATCCACCCTTAAAAAGGCTAAATCCACCCTTATTACAATTACTTACATTGTAATAATGACTTACCCAAACATTAATAATCAGTATTTAATGTACACATTTATTCTCAAATCTTTCTCTCTCCTATTATTTTCCACATTTTTATTCTCTTTTATTTTTGAAGCTAAGTAGCAAAATGCATTAACAGAGTCGATCAGCGTAAACATATCAAAATAGACAAATTCGAGTTTCCTCAAAAAATTCATAAAACATCATATCTTTTAATTATTTTTCTTACCCTTTAGAACTTGCAATAAAAGGGTTATTTGCCCCGTCCCATTTCCCGTTCCGTTCCGTTTGGTGGCGAGGATTAACGTGACTTGTTACCTTCTATGTTTTTAATATTGTATTATTAATTTTATAAAACTTCAAAATTTTATAATATTTATTTCCTTAAAAATTATTTTATAGAAACTAGTAGTCAAAAGAAGCAATTAAGGGATAATTTGGATGAAAAATTTAAAACATAAAATTGAGAAGAAACAATTATATTAACAAGTTTAAAATTTAAAACATTTATTATTATTTTTTATTTTATATATTGGGTTCCGACAAACGGGTTATATAGTCACCCCGTTACTAGTTAGGTCAAGTAATTTTCTATGCCTCATGACTTGGAAAAAATCCTTACTTTGTGCTCTATCGGGTTTAGGACAAATTGTTACTTTTAGTACCTTGATTCCATAAGAAAATTATCATTCAATTTTGTTGGTTTTGTTGTTAAAATATTTTGAATTAGGAGGGGGTGAATGTATATTATATAGATGACGATTCTTCGAATTCACCTAAAAATTATTCTTCTCGTGAGCAAAAAAAAAATACTGGTATGGAATGTAAATCTTCAATTTTCTTTTCAACAAGAAGTAAATCATCCATTTAGTGTGTGATAAAATTATAGGAAGACTCACTCTTACAAGTTACAACCTAAAATTAAAATATTAAAAAAAGTTGAGATGATATATAAAATTAAAAATAACAATATTGCATTAATTAATATTTGTGAGTGAACTACTTAACAAAAATATTTGTCACTAAATACATGCATTAATTAAAACTTGATTACCACCATAAATTAATGTCTGAGCAATTATGTTCATCACAATTGAAGGAATTTGTGTAGTAAGGACAATTTAGTCAAAGAAGAAAAATTATGGTGGATTTATCACCAACCTAGGCTTGCTTACCAAATTAACATAATTCACATGCGTGTTAAATTCATTGATCGAATGATTTTTGAAAGCAATTAATTGTTTTTGGACAATTTGGTTGATAAACCTATATTTTTAAGGTAATGTATAGAAGGAAAATTATAATTTATTACCATGTTGAGAATTTGAGTTGAACAATTAATAGAAAAACGAGTGGATTTAATCCTAATTAAAAACAAAGTAGATGTACATAATTGGGTTGGTTTAGATGTTCGATTATACGTAATTGAAACCTAATACGGAAATTGAGTATTAATAAGATGACAATTATCATTAATCATAGTTGTTAATTTGTCCATCTTATGAATACTAAGTTGCACCAAAAGCTATGTCATAGATGAAGCAATTGATGTCATGCACATATGACATTTTGTGCTAAATGAAGACAAGTTAAAGTGTAGAAATGAAATTGTTATAACAAGATAAATAAATAAATAAAATCACACGGCCACATTAAAAAAAAAAAAAAATTTCACGATATCCTATAATCTTCTATGAAATTGAGACAAAAGGAGTTTTAGTTAAAATAAACTATACGCGTTTAAAACTCAACTAAGTTGAAAAGAAAATGTCACGTCAATGATTTCTATTGACACACGTGTCAATAAATTTGCGGGCGTTACATCCACGTGGATCAAATTTCTTTATGTCTGGTTGTAGTTCGAGTTGGTCATACCCAAACCGACTTGAAAAGGTATGGGTCGAATTTCAAGATTTACATGTAGAACGTATGAGTTTTTTCTGCCCGACTATACCCAATTTTTGGGCATCCCTCCTCCGTTCATGAGTACAAATTATAAACTTTTTTTTATTGACAATACCGACACTTGAAGACTCGAAACTGAGATCTAAAGATAATCAAACGTCTTAAACCATTTGCGAAGGAAAATATAAAACTCCTGTTTTGCAACAGCAAAAAGTTAAATATAAATGTAATTCATAAATGCATATGCAAATTTTTTTGTTTGATGGGCTATGAATATGATCATGAAGTTGGCAAAATATGAATATGGGCTTAAAATGGATTTGATTTTGAGCAGAGCATTTGAGTGTTGGGCTCATCAATCCTTGTAGCTTCAACAAGCAACTAACTCTGTAATGCTTTGTGCAAATTCCATTTGACACCAAACACAGTACTATCTTCCTCTCTATAGAGATTAATGGTTCACATTTGCATTATTTATTTGTACAAAAGAAAAGAGCAGAAGACCAAAAACAGTGATATTCAACTCAATATGGGTTTTGAAATTCACCCATTTTTGTGCAGAGAAGAGGTTTTCTGGGAAGTTTTTTTGAATCCACCAATTGGTCTGCATGACTGACATGACACTTTCAGATTTGTAGTCAAAATTCCAGAGTAAAGAAAGGTCAGTAATAGATTGTTTAGTTTACAACTTGTGGATTGGATGTCTTTGAGTTATATTTGGAATAGTGGGAAATTTACCCTCATAATTGATCTTCAATTCCAATTTCTAATAGCTGTGGCAAAATGAAAATGACCCTTCCAGTGGACTGTTTTGGTCTAAATTTCTACCATAAATGTGGCCCAATACCAAGACAACATCTTAAATATTTGAAATTTCTGTGTAGCAAGTCTTCTTCTTCTTCAAAAGTCATGCATTTTGACCAGGATTGTGACTCAAAGGAGTCAACTAGAGTTGGAATTTACTGAAAAATGAGTTTTCCTGGACAAACCCTAGAAAGAAATAATTTTCTTGCATTTCTTGCCTTAGCTACATCTTGATATTTTCTGAGTAAGGCTTTGAGTATTCAAAATTCAGGCTCTTACACTGAAAACTCAGGCACATTTCTTTCAAGATTGTGATCTTAAGTACTATATTGATGATCATCATCATTAGAAGAAAGTTTCTTCAACTTCTGGTAGTCTATTTCATTGTTTTTCTGTGTTCAGAGACCGGTGAAGGAAATGGTTTGGTTGGTGCTGAATCGAACGTTTTGTGTTTAAAAGGCGAGCGAGAAGCACTTCTGCGTTTCAAGCAAGGCTTCAACTCCTTGTTATCTTGGGAGGCTGAAGAAGATTGTTGCACATGGAAAGAAGTTGGGTGCAACAATATGACGGGTCATGTCACTACCCTTGATATCCACAGCTCAGGTCTATCTGACTTTTCACAAGGTGAGTTCCTTCAATCATTACTTGGCTTGCCGTATTTGAGGTATTTAGACTTGAGTCGGAATAATTTCTATCATGCCCAAATTCCTGAGTTACTTGGCTCTCTTCGGAGTTTAGAACATCTCAACCTATGCAAGACCAATTTTCGGGGAATGATTCCTGATCATATTGGGAACCTTTCAAGATTACAGTTTCTTGATTTGAGTGGCAATGAATATTCTTTGAGAGCAGCAGTCTAGATTGGGTTTTTGGTCTTTCTAGCTTGAAAGTACTTGTGTTGGATGAAGTTGATCTTAGCGCCACGGTAAATTGGCTCAATGCTATCAATATGCTACCCTCTTTGGTAGAATTGAGCTTACATGCCTGTAGACTTGACAAGTTTCCTAAATCTTTGCCTTATGTGAACTTCACCTCTCTTCAAACCCTCAATCTCTCCTCCAACAGATTCGAGTCCAAAATACCCGATTGGTTGTTTGATGCTGGCCAAAGTCTTGTCCTCCTTGATTTCAGTGGTAACGCGTTACATGGATTGATTCCAGAAGGTTTTGGGAATATGACTTCCCTTAGTGTTCTTGACCTCTCTGCGAATGATCTCCAAGGTCCAATACCTGTATCGTTGGGCTTGAAAGGAGGACAAAACCATGTGAGGAAAGCTTCATCCTTGACAGAATTGTATCTTTCCCAAAATCAGCTGAACGGGTCCCTGGAGAAGAGCCTTGCTCAATTTTCCGGACTAATCATCTTTGATGTGTCAGGGAACCAGTTGGAGGGAAACCTCACAGAAGTGGATTTGCTGAACTTCCGTAGCTTGAAAGTATTAGACTTGTCTTCAAACTTGTTGGGTGTGAATGTGAGTTCAAGCTGGATCCCCAGTTTCCAACTTGAGCATATAAGTCTGCACTCATGCCGACTGGGGTTTCGATTTCCAGAGTGGCTGCAGAATCAACAAAATTTGCTGCCCATTGACATCTCTAATGCTGGAATTTCAGATATTGTTCCTGAATGGTTTTGGAATCTCTCTCCCAAGATTGAGTATATGAACCTCTCTTACAACAGCCTCAGAGGGTCAGTGCCAGATTTGTCATCAAATCTCGAACTTTCAGCTCTTGATTTGAGTTACGATAGCTTTCAGAGTCCCCTGCCTCATTTCCCTCCGAACTTGAAGAGATTGGTTCTGTCTGAAGGTTCATTTTTTGGACCTTTATTTCACATATGTGAAATGTTGTCTCACAAAAATTCTTTGAGCTACCTGATATTATCTGGAAACAGTTTATCCGGATTGGTTCCTGATTGTTGGACAAATGGGCAAAATTTACTCGCTCTAGATCTATCAAATAACAGTCTATCAGGCCCAATTCCCAGCTCAATGGGAGATTTAGCACATCTCAATTCTTTGGTCTTGTCAAAGAATAATCTCTCTGGAGAAGTGCCCAGTTCGTTGAAGGACTGCACAAATTTGGTTTTTCTCGATCTTTCATATAACAGATTAACAGGGGAAATACCATCTTGGATAGGGGTGAGTGTACTAAATCTGCTTGTTCTTACCTTACGTTGTAATGCATTTCATGGAGATATTCCCTAGCAACTGTGCCAACTGAAGTCTCTCAGATTTTTGGACATTTCTTCAAATCATATATCAGGAAATATTCCACGATGTATCCACAATTTCATTGGTATGGCTGATCCTGATACTTTAACTTCATATGTGTATCCTGACACTGTTCTAAGAGATTATCAGATGCTGTTACCCACGTATTTCAGACCTCCTGTATCTTTATCTGTGAAGGGATTCATCGTGGACTTCTGTGAGTTCGGTCCTGGAGAATTTGTACTCTATATCACTGCAATTGATCTTTCATCTAATGATACAAGTGGTGAGGTTCCTCGGAGTTTAAGAGCCTAACCAGATTGCTGTCCTTGAATCTGTCTAATAATCAACTCGTGGGGACTATACCTTCGAATCTGGGTGCGCTAACAAATTTAGAAGTTCTTGACTTGTCAAGAAATCAGCTATCCTGCACGATTCCATCCAACTTAGCTGATCTGAATTTCCTCGGAGTTTTCAATGTGTCGTATAACAAGTTGTCAGGAAGAATTCCAGCGGGTTATAAGTTCAGTACATTTTTGGAAGACTCTTACTCAGGAAATGACAACCTCTGTGGTTTTCCAAAGGCCAAAAATTGCTCAAAAAAAGACATGCTTGAAGATCCAAATTGTAGCACAAAAGAATCAGGAGGCAATGACGAAAGCATTCAGGAAGACAGTGACGATTCTAGAATATCGCCTTTCTACATCAGCATTACTCTTGGATTCGTCACAGGGTTTTGGGGATTTCTTGGCACTTTTCTGTTCCATAGGACACGAAGGCATGACTACCACCGTTTCTTGGACAACACATATGACAAGATTTACGTGATAGTAGCGATACATATAGGCAGGTTGAGAAGGAAGTATCAAATCCAGGTAGACCACCAGAAATGTTAATGAATTCATATTGTTCTGTAACAGTATGCTTGTAGTTTTCAAGAATTACTTCCATGTTAGTTGAAAACTGAATGTATAAGTATATGTGCTTTTGTTATTGCCTTTATTCTAAATTGTTCCTTGCACAACCAAATATGTGATTCTTGATGAAGCCTCGTGGATTTTCGTGCTTAAATTAGATTTGCAATGACTTGATCTGTGAGATTGCTTGAGTTTTTGTTTTTCTTTCTGAATATATTATTGAGAAGCACAGTTCATATTGGATATGTTATGTTAATTATGTTGCTTGTAAAAGTTCATTTCATTTCATGATGTTTTTAGTTGATGATTTTTAGTTGATGACTTTACACACAATCGATTCTTTTATGTTGCATCAAACATAACCAATTTACTGAGAAAATTTTGAAGCAAGGCCAGTGATTTCACTGATTTGTATGCATCGATCATATGTAGTTTCAGTTTCTTGTTTAGATAAAAGCAAAGAGAAGAAGATTGTTATTGCAGCTAATCTAAAATGTTTCTTGCATAAATAAATATGTGATTCATGATGACAGCCATGGATTTTCATTATTAGATTTTGTGTGCAATGCCTTGATCTTTGAGAACGCCTCCTTTTTTGTCATAAAAAAAATATGGAAAATCTAGATTTCGGCAGCTAGAAACTTCATAGTTTGAAAATTCCGGCTGCCGAAATTTGCATTTTCTAAAACTGAAGAACAAAGAAAGAAGAAGAAGAAGAAGAAGAAGAAGAAGAAGAAGAAGAAGGAAGGGGCTGACGTGGAGGTCATAACCGGCTATAGCAGGTCAAAAGGGCCTAACACAAAAAATGAACGAGTTCAAGGGTGTTTTTAAAAATAAAAAAGCGCTGAGGGCTAAACGCAAAAAACGACCAAGTCCAAGGGGTGTGGACACATTTAACCTTTATATTAAAGTACTCTGTCAAAATAAATTTATTATGTTATGCTTGTAATAAAATGGTTTAGTCATTTGTAGAATGAGGGCAGTTTAGTCCTATTACAGAGGAAGGTGCGTATTTAACCATTGATATTGTCGATTATACTATACCTATTTACTAATAATTAAATTTGAGACGTTGTCGAGTTAATGCGTTTATTGGCCCCCTAATTATGAGTTGTTTTGTGTTCGTGGGCTGAACGGCATTAATGGACCTCGATTAGTGAAAGAGGTTGTTCCATTCAGCTAGTTCATACACTCACAATACCCGTCACGTGTGGTTGGGGTTGGTTAGGCACATCACTTCACTAAATAACTGCATCTACAACATATCCTCTAAAATCAGTTTCTATTGTCCTCTTCAAAACGTTGCCTTCTTCTCTGTCGTTGTCTTCAGGCTTTACATTTTCCTCGTCTTGCCCAACTTTTTCTCCGATGGAACATTGCCAGTCTTCCTGTCCGGACCTCCCTGACCCGAATAACTGGACTCTTGTCTACTTGGAATCAGGTTGGGCTGGTTATGCCTCCTCGTCGTTATTCAACTACTAGGTATAGAACTGGAGTATTTAGACATTGCCTGGGTGATTTTCTGCCGTTGTTACCGCTCGATGTGGGCATGCGTCCACAATGACTATCCGGAGAAGTTGTGGGCAGCCTATCATCGCTACGCATCCCGTTAGATGAGTTCTAATGAGGAGAACAAGGCCATTCACGACGCACAACAAGGGTACTTTATTATAAAATGATATTCAGATTTTTCCATAGCAAAGCCTGTGCTGATGCTTCTTGGTTTCGAATGGTGTTGCCTTAACCCAAACCTGTCACCTTGGGAAGAAGGGGATCGTGTTCCAGTACATCCCCTGGTTGATATTACACCAGAAAAAGTGGATACAGATGTTCTTAGCCATCTTGAGGTTAGGTACTCCGAGGTTAAATTTTGTGTGGTCGAAGAAAATTGGGAGGCCATTGCAACGAAACTTGACATGCACATCATCGACGTTATTCGAGATGTTAGCTGTCCACAAAATTCTCAACAAAGCCACAACTTTTACATTCGGAGTTTGAATTAAATATTAGTCTGGTTCACGCCAACAACAGGTGCAGCCATCACCTTGCGGGTAAAAAACGCATACAGGATGCTTGTTATTGTTGCGAAGGATCGACATTAAAAAACCCTAATGGTCATATAAATCTCCTTTACTGGAATGCAAAGGGGGCCTAGGGACAAAAATTCCGCGCTGACTTTCACATCCTTATTCGTGTTCACACACTAGATTTGGTGTTGCTTACTGAGACAAAGGTCAGCGGGAATCCAGCACTAAAGAGTCTTCTGCATTTGGGTTTTGAAAGATTTATCATACTTGATTCTACTGGAACTATGGGAGGCATGACTTTGCTATGGAATGATAGCGTTATGTAAGTCGAAACCCTCAAAGCCTAACCGAAGAATCATTTGCGGTCATTGTGAAGGTTAGTATTTCTTTCAAACAACTTTAATAGTTCGGTTTAGCATTCTCAATAGGCCATTGAATATTTTGCATCCCTTACCCCTTCGATAAACAGACGCTATACTTTTTATGTTGATTGTACTGTTAAATGCTGAATGTTTCATCATATCTTTTCCCCAATATAACACCACCCTTGCGGTTTTATTTGTTTCTCTGTGCTACCATCTGCTTATTGCAAATTGACCGATTACGGGATTATTTGGTGACACCACTAGAGGGATTTTAGCCATGACATTTCTATTCAAATATTGTCACTTAAGGACAGTCCAAATATAACATTGGACTAGTTAGCTTATAGAGTGAATTTGGGTAGCTTTTTCACTCTCTACTGTTTTCGAATTAGCAGATTTATTTACATCCTACAAACCCTAGTGTATTGATATAAAGAATATATGTTTCCATATATACCCCCAATTGAATATGTTAATTAATAATATTGTCCTTTCACGTTATCGGTAAACATGACATTCGAAATACACAAATGCATAGTTGATATTTGTAGAACAAATATTATATGTTTTACAGTTATATGCTTTTACTCACACAGTAAGAAATCACATGAATAATTTTTGGTACATGGTGTAAGTACATTGTGGTCATATTACGATTAATTTCCAAATTTACAAAATAAAATTCAAATTATGTTTGGTTTAGCTTGTCAACAGAAAACAGCTTGTGTTAGCTTATAAAAACCTCTTCATGCTATGAAACAACACCTGATTTTAAAAGTTACTTTGAAGCTGTTTGTGTGTTTTGAGTAGTTATACTAAACATGCCCTAAAACAATTATCATAATTAAAGCTTACTGCCGGCGAATGGTACTATACTTTCTATCACCATAATATGCGATGTAGTTAACAATCAGTTAATTTTATATAGTGCGAGGAAAATACAAACAATATTTCAAACCCTAAACATTCAAAATATTGAATACATATTCGTCTCTTGCAAAGGAGTATGCAATCTAGTAATAACCGATTCATATTGTGTGAGTACAAACTAGTTACCCCTTCCTTGTTATACCTAATGTGTCGTGAAGTTTTCCTGTTTGAACTGTTTCCCTCTATGTTTATGTGTCTCTTAGTAGGATGAGCAATATAAAGTCCATTTCAGTGAAACTTTTCATAAACTTGAAAGAGCCCATCTCATACTTGTTTGTTTTATTATTTAAATGTTTTCCTCGTTAAATAACGCACGTACTTATCCTGCACAATTGGTGGTAATTTATAGTTTTGTTAAAAGGTAATCAAATCATTGTTTTTCATTCTTGGTTATTTTGGATATCACATTTTATCATACGAATAACATTTTTGAATTTATGCTGCAGAAGAAATTATAAGATGAATGAAGGGGTTTGCGCGATATCTTATAGACAAACCAGGTTACTGCCTCGCAAAACTTTATTAATATCTTCTGTTTACTTGTTTTGGTAACATGTTGTATCCGTTTATGGGCGTAACCTTATTGACAATATATATGCTTGAATGTACCAGACTTTTTAAATTAACCTCTGTTTTAGTAATCCAATTTTGTATCATTGACATATTTTAAAAAATTAAGTACTGCTTTGGTATATAGTGTACTTGTTTTTTGTTCGGTTTTTTAACAACTAGTTAAATCCGGTACGGGGCTTATTCACAGTTAAGGCTCATCACCCCTCCCAATAGATGTGTTTATTGGGGATCGAACTCGAGAGCTCTTCCCACAAACTTAGCCTGCGTTGCCAAATGACCCAGAACCCATTGGTCGTGTACTTGTTTTATAACCCGTTATTTGTTAGTGTTTTATATTATGTTCAAATGTTAATTAAATAGGTTCCTATAATTTTTATCCTTTGTCTTTTTTGCTCTCACAAAGATAGATATATATCATATATGTTTGAAAAATAAATACGTATGAACTTTATTTACAAGATCCTGGTGTCAAACTCTATAGCAGTATTCTCATATTGATAACCACAACATAACTAAATAATTATGTAGGGTTAATTGCATAAGCACGTATGAACTTGTCACTTAAAGCAAACGCATACTATGAACTTTGTTTACAAGAATTCGACCACTATAAACTTTCTTTCACTACTTCTGCCTTTTCATTCTAATTGAAAATTACTCTCTCTCATCACATGTATTGCACATGCCTAAAAACTTCAAAAAAATTTCACATTTGTGCATATTGGTTCTAAGAAATTTGTTCAATTTTGAATTATATGTTAAAAAATTTGTTCATATTTCTTTCAAAACTTAATTTACATTCTTGAAACAAAATTGACATAAATTTCAAAAAAACAAAATTGAACTTTCGGCCGCCGAAACCTTCAAACATTCAAAGAGAAAACATTTTATGTTCATCTATAAATATTATAGGGGCTAAATTGCTATTATTAAAATAAAAATTAAAAGTCATGGGCAAGACAGCGGATGAGAGAGTAATTTTTAGTTACATTTAGTGTCCTGATAATTCCACACCATTTAAGTATAAATCCATACCTTTTTATCTTGTTTGACTAAACTACCCCCTGCAATACATACACAACTATCATTAAATTCTTACTTTAATTCACTTCTTTCCGTAACGGTGGAGTATATTAATTACTGTATATAATACTCCCTTCGTCCCAAAATAAGTGTCATGTTTCGTTTGCATTTTTGTCCAAAAGTAAGTGTCCTGTTTCGTTTTGAAGTA
>JAYMTI010000164.1:0-12434 GCA_036897505.1 Pelargonium transvaalense | reverse complement strand
TTGTTTCCTTTCCAATTTAGTTCTTCTATCAAGGAAATTAAATACAACTACTCAGCTCTCTTCTATAAAGATGTGAGTACTGATCTTAAAAACTTCATCCACATAGTACTTTTGGTTTTAATACAGTGCACAGCGAATGTCAACAACCATAATAGGAATAACATAGGGTTAGTCACAACAAAACAACTCAACGGTTGAAAGTTCTATAATCTCAGAGTAAATCAATCTAATGGTAAGAAAGAGGTTTCACTTAGGATATAATGTATTTTTCTGTGGTAGCTAAACATTAGGAGGATTTCTACAAGAACACCTTTTGCATACACTAAAATTTTATTTCACATTTGCTTCAGGTGCTCCACAGATCAGCCACCTCAGTTTGAAAGACTTATCTGCTGACGGACCTAGAGATAGTTACATGCATTGACCTTCAAAGGAGGACAATGAAGATGGTCAAGTCTAAACCATATGCAGTCCAGTGTGTTTTGTGTCTATTTTCAATCTCACTAATGGAGACACATGCTTACCACTCCACAGTTACATTTTGCTTGTCAATTAATAAGACTGTATAGTGTATATCCTAACTATCAAACAGCATTTTGAATAACTAATTAAAGGTCCTGCATCAAGATATCACCGTCACAAACATGAAGAGACACAAACATCCACATAAACCTATAGAACTTGGCAACCATATGTCAACAGCACATTGCTTTTCTTGCTTCCACTGGTGCAATTTATGACAGTAACATGAAGGTTGTAATCATAATCGGAAATTTCTATTAAAATTCAAGAAAAAATACCAACTATTTATTGAACCCTACAATATACAAAAAAAAAATGACTGACAAAGCAATCATATTTATATTTTAAAAATAAAGATCAAAGCCATTACCTTGTCTTTCACAGCTTCTTCCCTCTTTGAAATCTGCTGCTGTTTGGGGGAAATACCAGGATTAGGATCAAGGTCATCAACAAGCTGTTGCTTCCACTCAAACTGAGAAGTAATTATGAGAATAATCAGCAGAAAAACGAGTAACATTGGCCTCGACATCGTCACCAATGTCACTCACACAATACCTGCAATCAAAACAAAATTACTCCAAGAATTAACTGTAAGAACATCCCAAACTAATATACGGTCGAGCTTGGATCTTAATCAAACAAAGAGGAACAGGCAATTTCAGAAAAATAACCCTAACCCTAAAGTTTAATTTCTTCAGAATTAGACCACTTAGTTCCTTAAATTCCCTACCCCGTTTCTCAACAACCAAACAGAGAGATAAATTCACCAGGGAAAGAAGAGAACTCACAGATTGCAAGAGAAGAGAAGTCATGAAATTCATGAGAAATAAGACGCAGCCCCTCAGCTCCTCTGTTGTTGGGGTAGAAACTGGAATGGGTCGATATCGATGGTTGTTGAAGTGGAGAGCGTGCTGACAATTATTTCGAAGTTGAACCAATCGAAAAGGTAAATTTGTGTTAAAAATATGAACTTATGAAGACTGAATAGGTCAGTGATGGCGGAATCTTGGACAGGAAAGGCTTAACAACAACATCACCACCACAAAATGTGACAGACAACCAGTCGCTTTCCTTGGAGTCGTCTTCTGAGTTATGAGTTTCGACTCATTTTTGCGGCAGTGCTCCAGGGAGGCGACGAAGGAGGTATCGACGGCGGCGGGAGGGCTGTGAAGGAGCTCCGGCGACGGAGATGGAGAGTGGAAGGAAGAGAGAGTGATTTTGGGTTTTGATTTTTAAGATGGAGAAGATTGATAGAGTGATTTTTTGGTATCGCTGAAGCAAATAAGAGCGAGAAAATAGAAGAAGAGGGTGATTAAGATCCAAGCTCGCTGACTCATAAATGGAGATGAAAAAAGAGGAGGAGAGGGAGCAATGGGGGCTAAATCTAGGGTTAATATTAAGAATGACAATTTTTATAAATTTGAAACAAAAGTGAGGGGTAAAAGGGTAATTTTAAGCTTTTTATTATTTTTTGAGAAGGTGACGTGGACGCCGACGGGGCAACAATCTGACGTGGACGCTGATGTGGCGTTAACCGGATATATCAGATCATTTCGACAAAAAAGACTAAATTTAAAGAGTACATGGTTCAAAATAACTAATGTCATAGTCCAAGGGTCTAGGAATTAATCTGTGTAAGTTCAGAGGATCTAAATGTCATTAACCCTATAAATTGCTTATATTGTATTTGAACGATATTAGTGATATGTGTAACAAATTTCTTTCATATTCCGTGCAGAACACAAACTAGTTGTGGCTGATTTTACATGGTAAGAATCTAATACAATATGACTCGGCGTTACCTAATTTTTTATTATATTATTTTCCATAATAAATGACTATAATGTTTATAGCTAGAGTTTTTGAACTCTTAAATTAATTTTTCTTTTTTCTAGTTTAAACTATGACATAGGGTTGGTAATTTAACCTCTAGGATCCCCACATACAGTATATATGCATGTATGTAACGTGACTAACCATTACACATCTCCAACTCTCTGCATTTTAGTGGATCAGCCTATTCCTCTCTTTGGTGTGCAGACAGATGAAATATATAAATAATACATACATACACGGTACATGTGGAAATCCATCTCCAATTAATAATAAGTCAAATATGCCATATACATGTTTTTATTCTGCATTCTTTTGACAACTACTAATTTATCAATTACCGCATACCAATAAGCAGGGGTGACAATTTATGTGTACGGCCGTGTTAAAAATTTAACATTATGTTAAATAGATCAATTCAAATTTGACTGGTATATTAAACAAGTTGAATAACACAAAACAAACTTGACTCGTTTACAAGCGGATTGACACGACATGGCATGACTAACACGTTTAAAAATAATTGAGTTCAAAATTATATGACACGACATATTTAACTAAATGGGGTGATATTGGACCGGCACGACGCGCTATATTTGACCCGTTTAACTTAAATATGCCACTTTTACATGTTATGTTTGATTAAACGGGTTCGACACAAACACGACCCGACTATTAAACAGATTGAATTAATCAACACGAACTTGATTACGCTGAAACCAAATCCATTTAAATTTGTGTGTTCGTTTGGTGTCTCGGGTCATGACCAAACAATTGGGCACCACCAATAATAACAATTACTATGGGAAAAATTTGAAAATAATGCAAAGTTCAAGGACACAAATAAGCAATACAGGTAAATTAGTGCTTGCTCGGCTTCTCTTTCAAAATTCTCGGCCCCCAGTCCTTCTTCGTCTCAAGGCACGCACTACTGAGTCAACTCGCTAACTGAATAATCAATATCCTCCTCTAACTCGGTAACACTTTCGATTCAAAGTCTTCTACTGTACATGTCCATATTTTTTTCATCGTTGAACACCTTATTGCCTGTTTGGTTCCCCAGAAAATGCAGGAAAATAGAAGAAAACTTGGTGTTTCTTCTATGTTCGGATTAAATAGCGTTATTTAGGATTCCAGTTTTTCTTTTTCGTCTCTCGTATTTTTTATCGCTCAGCAACCATACGTAGAACATTGTCATTTAAATTTGGAAGTGTTCGTTATATATTTGTGAACATTTGGTTCTTATGTTAATATCACTGAACTAGGGTTTAAGCAGATTATAATGTGAATCTTTATATATCATCAAAAAGCATCAAAACTTAGTGTGTGGGCCCTGTTCATGATTATTTATTGCATGGGGTTCACTTGTACTCCTTTTGGTTACATGTTGAACTTAGTGAATTATAGATAACTGTTTGTTTGGAATGAATCAGTAGTGTAATTAAGAAATGATTTACTTCGAGCCCGGGAGCTTTGCGTGTTTGAACTATGGGCATCAGAGTCAAGTCCGGGGAATGGATATTGCTATTTGCTTGATTGTTTGAGCAATTGTACTTTTCTGCTGTTTTGCCTTTTTTGTAGGTTTAAAGAGGAAGGAGTTCTTCAGTATGGGTGACTTATCAGGGTAAGACTAGCCCTTGACTTCTTTTATAATCTCGAGAAGTCCAAGGAAGAAAATTGAAAGTTGACTTAAAATTCTATGCTACATTTTGTTGATTAGTGTTAGCTGCACATGTCAGTGGATATTAGGAAGGGTTCCTGAATTTTAATCCCATTCTTTGGTGGTTGACGGACACGGATTTGACATCCAGGCTTTGTGTTGTGGCATTATTGGAACTTGGAAGTTGTATTAGCGGAAACTTATGCTATGTTGTGTCTCAACTCTCAAATAATTTTTAGTTCTAAGATTTGTTTTCTCACACTGTCTTAGCTTTAAATGATTTTGTTTGGATGGCCATCTGGCAGAACCACTCGTGGTGGCACGTTTGATGGCCAATATGCTGAACTTGATGCTTCAAGTTTACAAATTTTTTGTTAAATATGAAAGGAAAATGATGGATATCTGTTTAGTTTAAATAGATAAAGATAATGCGAGGAATAGTATAATGTTGATTGTCGACTTTTTTTAATTATAAATGTCTTAAAGTGTCATCGTCTTGAGCACAACTCCTTGCTATGCCATATTCTTTTGTCTTCTATATTGTACATTTATACCTTTTTCCTTGTTCAATTTCTACCATTTGACATATTCTGTTAATCATTAGTATTTTGTTGGATCTACGGTTCAGCTGGATTTTTGATATGGGTTGAAATGAGTTGTCTTTTAACCTAGAATGCTCTAGTGAGAAACTTTACTTGGTTTGAATCACTTTGAAATTTCCATGAAGACAGTGGCATGTGTTGTTTTGCCATAAACTTAAGAGGAAAGCAATGCGTTCATCCTTTGCCTATGAACACCTCATGTTAATTATCTAATGCACACTAATGCATTTTTAAACACCGGGGTTCCCATGCCCACATTATCATGTTATGTTGGCTGAGAAGAATTTAAAATAGTTATTAATGTCTATTCTAATTTTGTTACCTTACCGTGTATAACAATATAATTTATCAGGGAGGATATCAATAGTACACTTCGGATACTTGTTGCAACAGATTGCCATCTGGGTTATATGGAAAAAGATGAGATCAGGCGCCATGATTCATTTCAGGCATTTGAAGAGATATGTTCAATAGCAGAGCAAAAGCAGGTGATGGTCATGGGCACGTAAATTCTTTTACTAGCTGACACTTAATCTCTAGCCGAAGTTTCAGCATTTACTTAATTACTTTTATCTGTTTACCATGCCACATCTCTGCTTCCAAATCTGTCTTTTCAGATTCATACTTCCTTATACTTAAAGTAAATTTTGTAGTGCTTCACTTTCACATTGTTGTCCATTTATATATTTCCACATCGATAGAGTGCTTACTGAGTTTCAAACAAGTAAACTGCTTCTGTGTACTGAGTGCTTTCTGGTGCTAGGTGGACTTCATACTCCTCGGTGGTGATCTTTTCCATGAGAACAAGCCCTCAAGGTCAACATTAGTTAATTCCATTGAAATTCTCCGACGGCATTGTCTCAATGATCGACCAGTGCAGTTCCAAGTTGTCAGTGACCAGACTGTGAATTTTGCTAATACGTATGACTTACTATGCACCTAAGCTGCATCATGCTACGAGAAATAGTTTTAGTTTTCTTTTCTTCTTGTCCGGACAGATTATGTTTCCAAAACAGGTCTCATTTTTCCTTTCTTGGTTGCATTAGTTTAACTTTAAAAGTTGTACCAGGGCACATTCTACTTCTGCTTTTATTCAGCATATTTTCGATTGCTGTCCTTTTTTTGTTAGCTTTGTGGGAATTGATGACTATTAGTTTGTTTCTCTTAATCCTGAATTTCATAGTAGATTTCTCCCCTAAAGTCCAGAAGTTAAACTTCTATGCATGCACATGTATGCTTGTATTTATGTATACATCTTGTCGATTAGATTTATTTTCCAGGATTAAGAAGCAACTATTTACTAATCCATTTGCGACTTTCAAAAATAATTATTTTATTGTATCTTAATATTCATGCTAACAGGTTTCTTTTAACAGGTTTGGTCATGTAAATTACGAAGATCCTCACTTCAATGTTGGCTTGCCAGTTTTCACTATTCATGGAAATCATGACGATCCTGCTGGAGTGGTATGGACTGTGGCAGGAATTTTTTTTCTTTTACTATATTTTTTTGTCTATTTTAACCCCTTTCTTATATCTTGAGCATGAAGAGTTTCAAGCTTTCTTTGGCCCAAATCTGTTTATGGGAGTTGTAACTTCCCCATTTTATGTGTTGCTGAAACTTGAATTCTGCTGCTAATGGTATATTTCTTATTGAAAATATCCATACAACTATACTAGGGGTTCAATACTCCTTATGAGCATAAGCACCATTCTAAGCTTGTAACTCTTACCTTGATTATTTAATAGAGGGAAATTTAGTTAGATTTGCTTTCAGGAACTGACTGACAGAGTCAAATATATCATGTGATGTACTGTTGTGAAGTGAGAAATTAGAGTTTGATCACAAATAAAAGGAGGCTGCAAAGAGTAGTAGGTTCCTCCCTGAGGATATGCAATTCAAAGGAAAAATTAAAGAGCAAGTATTTAGGTGTATTTGGTTTTCTGTGCACCTTTGAAGAATAAAAGCTCATCTTTTTTGCTACTAATCTGTAATTTTGATCTCCAAACGTATGATGAGAAATTCTGACCAGGGTTGTTAAAATTCTGAAAAGCAATTCTATCTCTCCCTCAACCTTAGAAGTTTTTTTGTTTTTTTTTAAGTCTGAATAATGGCTTTACTGGATCTGATACTGGTGTAGTGCAATTGGGAGAAATTGACTTTCCTACCCACATGAATTCTGTTTTTTTATTCTGTCAATTACTAACTTATGGGCTATTGATGGTCATCCTTCCTCTTAAAGTATGCTTTCCTTCAGCTGTTCTGGATAAAACGAACTTTGTTTTCCTAATGTTGGACTTATGACAGGACAACCTATCTGCTATTGATATCCTTTCAGCATGCAATCTTGTGAACTATTTTGGGAAAATGGTGCTTGGGGGGTCTGGTGTTGGTCAGATCACTCTCTACCCTATTCTTATTAAGAAGGCATGTGAAAAGGTTAATTGTTGTCTATATTAGTCTGTTTGTTTCAGTCACCTAATACTCCTTTTTAATTATAGGGTTTAACAGCTGTAGCTCTTTATGGTCTTGGGAATATTAGAGATGAGCGGCTCAATAGAATGTTTCAGGTACTTGCTGACAAATTCTCTTCAAATTTCACTAACTTTGAATTCTTTAAGGCATTTACATACTTACAGGTGTTTTTTTAATTGTCATTAATTTCTTAGACACCACACGCTGTACAATGGATGCGGCCTGAAGATCAAGAAGGATCTCAAGTGTCAGATTGGTTCAATATCCTGGTACTTCATCAGAACAGGTTGTGTGTATGTGTGTGTCTGTGCGTGCACCCAAACACATTTTTCACAGTATTACATTATGTGAACAAAATATCTTGTATGGAATTGTGTCTAACTTAGCAATTGGGCTTTCACACAAAGACTTTAGATTGATGTGATTTCCTATGTTTCCATCTAAATATGTTTGCAGAGTAAAGGCAAATCCTAAAAATGCAATTAATGAGCACTTTCTCCCCCGCTTCATGGACTTTATAGTGTGGGGCCATGAACACGAATGCCTTGTTGATCCTCAGGTGCCTTTAAGTTTTACATTTTGTTCACGTATTCTAGTGTCTTTTTCGTTCTACATCTCTTCTGTGGCTCTTCCATTTTTTAGCTATCTCACTGACTTGAAGGCAGATTTTGATTTTGGCAGGAAGTTCCGGGGATGGGATTTCACATTACGCAACCAGGTTCTTCAGTCGCAACATCACTGATAGATGGAGAATCAAAACCGAAGCATGTACTCCTCTTAGAGATAAAGGTTATGATTGGGAAACCTTGAATATATAAGAACAGATTCTCGCTTTTTTGGGTTGTAAATCTCACATTATTGATATGGTGAGGATGCATTATACATAGGAAAATCAATATCGCCCAACCAAGATTCCATTGAAGTCAGTAAGGCCTTTTGAATATGCAGAGGTTAGTTAATGCTATCTTGTTGATTGTTTTTGAGAATTTTCACAAAGTTTAGTTAGTTTTTAACTTTTTATGATGCAGATTGTACTAAAGGATGAATCTGACATTGATCCCAATGACCAAAACTCGATTCTTGAGCATTTAGACAAAGTGGCAAGTCTTGTTCTCTCTTTGGAAACGGCTTACTTTTCCCATCTGGCTTATTATTAATAGCGTTGCTCTTACTATTCATTTTTTAATCTCAATGTATATGTAATAATTTGAAACTTTTTTAGGTCAGAAGTTTGATAGAAAAATCTAGCAAAAAAGCTGGCAACAGATCAGAGCTAAAGCTTCCGTTAGTCCGAATAAAGGTAACTCATGTCCCTGTATTCAGATGGTGTTATGATGAAGGTGATACTGATTATTGTGTTGAAACACAATTTATACCGCAGCAGCTCCCTCGTCCCATGTTTCACCTTTGAGTCGTTACTTGTCCAGCTTTATGAGGACTATCTATTCCCCCTAAATCCTTCACAAACTAGTGTTTTTTTAACCAAGTGTATTGGCATATTTCTGGCTTACCTCTTTTAATTTTGGGACACTGAACTTGAACTGAAATGTTCTTTTCTGCTGGAACATCTTTTATCTTCCTTGTACATTATAGCCAATTAGTTTTCTTCATCATCTCCCTTTATCTCTGCATATTCGCAGCCTCAGGAGCACTTAACTCATATGATATCTCAACCTCATTTAGGTTGATTATACATTCTCAACATTCCTTAGCGTAAGTGTAGGTAGCCTTAAATTCATGTAGAGTTTTACCCTTTTGTGGTCTGTTCTTAATACATTACCTTTATCTATGTTATTTATTTATTTATATTTTTTTAGTGTTTATGTTTGAATGGAAGTACAGCACGTTGGACTATATCGAACTTCTACCATATAGTAAAGGTGTTGTTTGCTTGTCTGATGACTTGAACGTTAGCTTCTTTGGTTGAACTTTGCAGGTAGACTACTCTGGATTTATGACTATAAATCCTCAAAGATTTGGACAGAAGTATGTGGGGAAGGTACCTTCAATTCACCACTGATCTTTAATAATGAAATGCTGATTTTTGCAAGTGCAACATAATATTTAACAAGTATTTTAATTTTTAGGTTGCTAATCCTCAAGACATTTTAATATTCACGAAGGCTTCAAGAAAAGGTCGAAATGAAGGTGATTACAATGTCTATGAAAGCCTAGAAATCTACATCACCTTTTACCATTTGGCTTTGTTTAAGTTGGATTACTTTTTCTTTTCTTTTGTAGATCTAGAGTCATAATTTCAGTGAGTTATATTAAGTATTAACTTAAGTTTGAATGTATACTTATATCCTTAACCTCTACTTTGGCCAAATTACAAAAAGCTGGACATCACGAGTTCTTTATCCAACCAGCAAGTTTAATAGTGCTTATAGTTATAGCCAGAGTCTTAAAATATAAAGGTTTAAGTTTCACTGAATAATGCTGCCCTGGGTTATATAAGTTTTGCTGGGACATTTCTAACCCTGTTATACCTTCTCCTTACTGAATGGCAATGTCCTCACTCCATACCTGTGGTTTGACCTTAAGGCTGTAAGACCAGTTGATAAACTCTGTTTAAAAGGGCGCAAATTGCATTTCCTTGTATGATTCCAGAAACTTTTTAGTTTACATTTTGAGGATCTGACCTTTCCACACACCCTCACCCTAGTCTGAAAGTTTAAAGTTACTACTGTGGAGGCACCCTTTTTGTAGCGAGATTCCACTCACATGCATATTAGAATATATTAAACCCAATATCATGCTTTCTGTTCTGGTGTCATCTTAATGTAAAGCAGTATAAAGCCTGATGCTCAGGTAAAAAATCCCTTCTGCTTAAAATGAACAAAATGTTTGGACTAAGCTTGAAGGATAATTTTGATCTGAAACAGAAAAAAAGAAGGGGAAAAAGCTTACATGATAATGACTGGCAACTGTCGTTGTTGGCCATTGAGGAATACAATTCATGATTTTATATGGTCAGTGGTCACTGATATATTTTTTCACAAAAGATAATATATGTTCAATGGCCACTCCAGATGTGTGGAGGAAGGATTCTACGCAATGGGAGGAATACTAAAGTACTAAACACCATTTCCTTGTGCTTCGTTCTCTTTTGCAAGCATGCTTTCCAATTGAAGTAGTGAACTTTGATAATTTCATTGTTAAATGTTGCTGCCACGTGAATTGATTGTTTAGTACAGTATTTGGAATGTCATGGTAACTCTGGTGTTGTTGCTTGCAGCTAAAATTGATGATTCTGAAAGGCTTCGCCCTGAAGAACTGAATCAGCAAAACATTGAGGCTCTAGTTGCTGAAAATAATCTGGTACTCAGTCATTAAGTCCTGATTCCAATTTCAATTCTGATACTATAAGTTATGTGTTTGCTAGATATTTGGGAACCTTTATTGTGTCTTTGCAGTTATAGTTTTAATTACAATATTACAAGGTACATTTAGGGGGTACACATTGGCGCTCATAAAATGGAAGAAGTTGCACAGTTCTATTTGGTAGTCATAATTATGTTATATGAGAGAGTAACTAGGTCTAGTTTCGGACGTAGAGGTCCAAAAAACGTGTCGCCACTAATTTTGAGTTTGGAATGCTCGTCTTTATTTCATTCTCTTAGATCTGAATTTATTCCTTATTTAGACTTCTTGCTTGGAGGTTCTAATCACATGGGCATTGTAGATTAGATACTGAAAATAACATGGGTGCTTATAGAATCAGTAGCTTGACAAGTTTTGTTATTTTATTCCTTATCTCCTCATACCATTTTCTATCTTGCAGAAAATGGAGGTCCTTCCAGTCAATGATTTGGATGTTGCATTACACAATTTTGTTAATAAGGATGACAAAATGGCTTTTTATTCTTGTGTGCGATACAATCTTGAAGAAACTCGCGTAAGTATTTATACTGTGTGTGAGAAAGAATATTGCAGTACAAAATTGCTAAGAATATATTTGATTTATGTGACTTCTGCAGAACAAAATAGCTAAAGATTCAGATGCTCTGAAATTTGAAGAGGAAGATTTGATTCTTAAAGTTGGAGAGTGCTTAGAGGCAAGTAGTTCACATTTGTATTTTCATTCTTGATATTTGTTTGGAGGTTAAGATGTGTATTTATAGTCAAATTGTTGCAATGGAGAATATTTTACGTATCCGGGGAAGTAGTATGTTGTAGTTGGGGTCTGATGGAGCAGTGTTGTACCTAGCATTCACCCATGGCTTACAATGTTCTTGGGATTTAGCAAAGTTGCAACTTAGTTTATTGTACTGAGTTCTGGGACTGTATCAGTATGTTTCATATCAGAGAAAAAGCGTGCACAAACACCTTGGGCTTTTGTAATTTTCATGACATAAGGCATTTCAGAAGTGCCCAAGTAGTTGGAATCTAGGTTATATGCAGAAGTACTATCTCTGACAGTGCAAGGTTTATTTGATCTCTGATAGAGTACTAAATATATTATTTCAGGAGCGTGTTAAGGAAAGGTCTCTGCGCTCTAAGGAGGACACCCCACAGTTCACATCCAGTTCACAAGCCTTGGAGGTAAACCTAATCCTAGTTGCTTGCTTGATACAGATTGCATTAGTTAACATGTTTGGTATTTAATATGTTCTAACCATTGTCTTAAATTATCCAGTTTTGAATCACTGTTTCTGTTCTAAGCTTATATTCTGAACTGTACAGGATATCAGAAGTAAAAGTACTGCAGGAGATGGAAGTGCTGTTTCCTTCAGTGACGATGAAGACACAACACAGTTATCTGGCTCTAAGACAGCCACCAGAGGTCGGAAAAAGTCAACAACAGTTTCTAGGTCATCTCAAGGTGCTTTGGGACAGGATAAAAGTAAAATTTCTGCAAGGGGAAGAGGTAGAGGTAGAGGTAGAGGCTCTAGCAACTTGAAGCAGACAACTCTTGATGCTACTCTAGGATTCCGCCAACCTCAAAGGTTACTCCTTAATCATTCATATTTTTGTCCTACTATAATAAGAGTACAAAGTTTGATTCTGATTACAAAAGAAATATTCAGCCTAAATATGTTTGAAGTTATTGAATTTTGTCTGAATTATGGTTAGTGCACATTCATGCTGCAAGTTCAGGTGCATTTGTTGTAACTTACTAACTTTGCAGAAAGCAACAGATAATTAAAGAGATTAACGGGAAATGAAAGCTCAAAAGTACTTTCTTTATCTACTTGACTAACCGAGAAAAAAACTCTACTTTTGTTATGAATTGTTTGATAGAGGGTAACTGCCTGCTCAGATGCTATCATTAAAACCTACGTGTAGAGTGCATCTATTTGATATATAAAATATTTAATATATGCAGTTTTATTTCCTG
>JAYMTI010000163.1:0-12442 GCA_036897505.1 Pelargonium transvaalense | reverse complement strand
AAGCAACCAAACTGAGCCGTTAGGGTTTACTCTCCATAAAACCTCCCTTTCTCTCATTTCCCTCTGTCTCTCTCCTCATTTTCACCTCCGATCTACTGTGTCTCCAAACCCTTCCCTTTTACCTCTCCTCCGAACCGAAAATGCGTGAGATCCTTCACATCCAGGGAGGCCAGTGCGGCAACCAGATCGGTGCCAAGTTCTGGGAAGTCGTCTGCGCCGAGCACGGCATCGACGCCACCGGACGGTGCAACAACGAGTCCGATTTCCAGCTCGAGAGGATCAATGTCTACTACAACGAGGCCAGTGGTGGCCGGTTCGTTCCTCGCGCCGTCCTCATGGATCTGGAGCCTGGAACCATGGACAGCCTCAGGTCCGGTCCCTATGGCCAGATTTTCCGTCCCGACAACTTCGTATTCGGCCAGTCTGGAGCAGGGAACAATTGGGCCAAAGGTCACTACACCGAAGGAGCAGAGCTGATCGATTCTGTTCTCGATGTTGTGCGGAAGGAAGCAGAGAATTGTGACTGCTTGCAGGGTAATTTTTGAATCTATGATCCTTTCCTCTTGTCCTCTTGTATTTGTTTTTGTGTTTGATGTTTGCTTATGAGTGTGTGGTGTTTGATTTTGCAGGATTCCAGGTCTGTCATTCTCTTGGTGGTGGTACTGGATCTGGAATGGGAACTCTCTTAATTTCAAAGATCAGGGAAGAGTATCCGGATAGGATGATGATGACCTTCTCCGTGTTCCCTTCCCCCAAGGTGTCTGATACAGTTGTGGAGCCTTACAACGCCACTTTGTCTGTGCATCAGCTTGTTGAAAATGCTGATGAGTGCATGGTTCTGGACAACGAAGCTTTGTATGACATCTGCTTCCGAACACTGAAGCTCACTACACCAAGCTGTAAGATTCTAAACATTCCCTGAAGATGCTTCCTTATTTTGTCAATTTTTGTTATGTGCGCTGAGCTTGCTTGATTTTGTGATTATATTGCTTTATACTGCATGTCACATATAGACATCTCACAGATCTGGTATATATATCTTGTGTTAACTTACAAGAACTTGTGTTTCGTCATTATAACATTGATCAAGGAATTTTGTGTTTTGAAAACATTGAATTGTATCTATGATTCTCTCTGTTGGATAGTGAGAGTGTCAAAGAACCTTCTCATTGCATATGAAGAACTTGTGTTAGTTTTTAACTATCTTGGGTATAGCACTGTTATGCATAGAAAATGATTCCACCCTTTAGTTTATGAAGTGTTGTGTTTGCGATTTCTAGTTCTGGGGCTAAAGTTGTGTCAGAGAACCTTCTCTTTGCATATGAAGAACTTGTGTTTGTTTTGAATTAGCTATCACATTGATATGTTATTTTGGGTATACCACTGTTATGCATAGAAAATGATTCCACCCTTAAGTTTTATGAAATGTTGTGTTTGTGATTTTTAATTCTGGGATGATAATATTGGTTAGGACAATTTCGCATCAGCTCGGTACTTGTAATGCTATGCATAGATGCCCCTCTTGGAGTAATGCTTGTGGTCAAGTTTTTAAACACTGATTATCATTTGACACTGATCTTCCTCTTCTTTTTGGTCTTACCATTTGGCAGTTGGTGATTTGAATCATTTGATATCTGCAACCATGTCTGGGGTTACATGTTGCCTGAGGTTCCCTGGTCAACTGAACTCTGATCTCAGAAAGCTTGCTGTGAACTTGATTCCGTTCCCAAGGCTTCACTTTTTCATGGTTGGTTTTGCTCCTCTGACTTCCCGTGGGTCTCAGCAATACCGGGCTCTAACCGTTCCTGAGCTCACCCAACAAATGTGGGATTCAAAGAACATGATGTGTGCTGCTGACCCACGTCATGGTCGTTATCTGACTGCATCCGCCATGTTCCGTGGTAAGATGAGCACCAAGGAAGTCGATGAACAGATGCTGAATGTGCAGAACAAGAACTCTTCATACTTTGTTGAGTGGATCCCCAACAATGTGAAGTCTACAGTCTGTGACATTCCACCAACTGGGCTGAAGATGGCATCTACTTTCATTGGCAACTCTACATCCATTCAAGAGATGTTCAGGCGTGTGAGTGAGCAGTTCACAGCTATGTTCAGGAGGAAAGCTTTCTTGCATTGGTACACTGGGGAAGGAATGGACGAGATGGAGTTCACCGAGGCCGAGAGCAACATGAACGATCTGGTTTCCGAGTATCAGCAATATCAAGATGCAACAGCAGATGAGGAGGGAGAATATGAAGATGAAGAGGAAGGAGATTATGAGGACATGTGATGCGTGTGTATGATTGTTATTTGTGGAAGCTTTGCCAATGTAATATCAATTGTGTTTTTAAACTTCAACTTCCAGTTGCTGGTGTTCTATTGACCTGAAACATTGTTATGCTTAAGTTTGATAATATCTAGAAATATTGCAGATTTTAATTTTTCATGGAATTGCTTTATATTGGTATTTTCATTGTTTCTCCTGCTTTAAATTACCTTTTTTGGCCTAGTAGCTGGGCCATTTCTGGCCAATTACCATCGTCTTTGCCTACATTGCCATGTGGGTTTTGTATATAATTTGTTTTGTTTTGTTTTATGGAATAGATCATAAGATTTGTGTGGACCAGAATGATGTACAGTTGTGAGTTGTGCCTAATTCATTTGCTGCTACTTTGTTGAGCCCCTTGCCATTAATGATTTTGAAGCTTATTTTTAGGTTTGTTGAGAAGTTTCAGTTTGCTGAACATAGTTCATTAAGTTGCTTTGTTGTATATTCTTCATTTTTCTTCCATCAGGTATTAATGTTGGATGTTTTGGCATTTGATACTGGCTTGCCGCCTGCAGATGCTACCCAAAAAAATAAGCGGACTTCACGAGCGAAATCAACAGAAAGTGACAGAAACTGAAGTTCAAGCAACTTGACATCATTTCTGGTATTTTATTTCATTTCATAACTTTTGATATTATTTTTTGGTTTTGGTCCACTAGTAGTTTACCTCTTATTTGTAGTTTCGTGCAAGTCATTTTCTAGATAGTCAACGAGTATGCAATGACAAATGTGCTTAGAAAGCATTTGATGTAGACATTGTATTGTGTAGTACTGATCAATTCGATTTTTATTTTTGTTTCTGATCCTGGTAAACTCAAAACTTATACTGTGTATGTTCTATCAGTATGCGAATGTAACAGATGGGATATTGTTTTGAATTCACTCGGAAAATGCACAAATATTCGTGAATGGCTTATGGCACCATTCACTTTTATAAGCATGCACCTCCCTAATTTGCTCGGACTTTGTTATCGATTTGCATCTGATTGTTGTGTCTGCTAGGGTGATGATCAATGACAATATTGTCCTGTCAAGGTTATTCAGCTTATTAAGCATCTACTTGGTTTGATGTCTACATAGTGGGTGTGACCGTGTTAGTGAGGAGAATATTTCATCTCCCGCTGATCATAATATGGCAGCGGAGCCTGGAGTTGACTCTGCTCATCTCCGGTTAAGGTGATACAACTTATTGGGTGTCTAGTGAGTCAGATGTCGACGCAGTGAGTGTGACCATGTGAGTGCGGAGAATATTTCGTCTCCCGCTGACCATAATATGGTGACGAGCATGGAGTTGACTCTGCTACATTGCCAGTCGGTAGGGTCAAGTTATGGTGAGAAAGGTGGTTCTAAGGGTGAGGAGTCTAAAGGAGGCGATGAAGAACCGGCTCCAGTTGAATTTTCTGATGAAGATGATTTGATTATGAAGAATTCAATCAGCATCCACCTGGTAACGGATCTCAGCAACAGCAAGATGAGCAAGACTGTCAACACATGCCATATAATTTGTTTTTAGTCTCATACATAGGATGTAGCGACTGGTTAAGCAAATTGTGAATATTGATATGTTTCATACATCGAAAATTGTAATCTAGCAGGCATCATGTATTGTATGGGAGACATTGTCACTAAGTTTAGACTGAAAATCATGAGGTCTTTCCTTGAGATTTACATAATTTTCTTTCAATCACGAGTTATATGAAGATAACACTTAAAACAGACACATGAGACAAAATCAAGAACTACTATTTCGTTCAGAGTAACTAAGCATTGAAAAGAGTTTGAATTCTAGAAATACAGAATCATCGGCAAAAGCTCAGAGGACTTTCTAAGCGACAAAATTACTCGTATATGACAAGGAAATAAAACCTAAACATCATTCCTCCATTGGATGAACTTTTTTGAAATCATCAACAACCTTCTCAAACGTACTCCTCACATGCTGGCACATCAGCATCAAATCTTGGAACCCATCTTTTAAAACCTCCCTGGCTGGATCACCTGTGAAATTCCATGCAAAGAAGAACATTGAAAGCTATGGTCACTTCACTTCCCAATAGGCAACATATATGAATACAGTCACTCTTACTAAAGCTGCTCGATAGGCAACATATATGCAATAGACAGTCCAGAAAAAGGAAAACTTTGCACCACAAATACTCGGGACACTATATGCTCTTATGCATCATTGGCCAACTTGGATGCGATCATTATCAATTATTACCATCCTAGATATTGTTTGCAGCAGGATCCATTTGCTTATCATCCGTTTAAGAAACTATTATCTATTAAATAAGCAAATGAAGTAAAAGTATGACAAGAGAAAGCGTATTACCAGTCGTTTGGACTCTTATATTCACTCGAGCCTCTGAAGGATGAGGAATGCTGTAACCACAGAAAGATACTCTTGGACTGCAAGACAAGAGTTGCAACAAGCTTAGAAACACCTCAAATAGGGCACATCAGCACCACTGAAATGTATCGTTCATATACAGTTATGAATTTCAATTACATGGTTGGAGAGGCAAAGCCAAAAAGAAAAGGAAAATGGGTTGATTCTACATTAATCAAACAGTGGGTAAAGTGAGAGATTCTTCAATCTTCAATGCACAACTACTTAGCAATGTTCTCGCACAGAATCATACCAAAATAGATTTTTCAAAAGCTCAGAGCTCGAAAGTAGAGTGACAATTCGTGCGTGGGTGTCATGTTTGCGTCTTGTTTACGTGCTGCACGACTCAACGTGAACACGACATGTTTAGTAATCGAGTGACAAGACCCAACACGACAAGTTTAGTAATTGTGTTGCACAAGCCCAACATGAACACATCACGCTTATGAACACAAAACACGAATGCAACACGTTCAACACGCACATTATTCACGATAGAACCAGCACGTTTGACACGTTATCAGGATAAATTTGCAATTATACTCTTAAGTGTGCGTGTTGTGTCGTGTGTGTCACGACACACTAATTAATCATGTGTGCGTGTTTTTGAGGCCCAACACGAACACAACAAGATCACGAAATGTAACGGATTCTCCAACATGATTATTACAAAATATGTGACCCTAAGCGCGCTAATTTTGTGCCGTGTTGTAACATTGCCAGCTCTACTCAAAAGGGCTTCTACATATGAAAGACAGTTCAATTGAAATAACTAGAGCACAAAGCCACAAATGGAGCGAATTTTCAAAATTAAGCAACATCGAGTCATCAACATTACTAGAAATAAATTTTTTTTTTTTAAAATAGTTAAAAAAAAATACTAACTCTTGATTCAGTGTGAATCTGACAGCATTTGCGAGCGTGTGATCTTCATCAGTCAAAGAAAAAGTTGCCTTGCTATTATCCAAGAAGCTCCCGTGTTCCATTGCACCCTATATTTTTGTAACTCAAAATAAATAAATAAATATGGAACAGTAAGTTTCTGCTAAATCTGGGTAAGTCTATGTTTGGCCTCCGAGAAAATTTACAGTCTTTGAAAGTTTCTTAAATTTTCCCGGGAACCAAACAATCACACAGAGACAACAGTACCTGGATCGTCGAGTTCGATTAACCTTTCGGCGAAGCAGAGGAAGCTCCACTTTTCACATTAAAAAAATAATATGCAGTGTTTGTACTCACACCGAATAAGTGTACGCTCTAGAAACTTTCTACTATTTAAAATTATTAAATAAACATGATGATGACGTGTCATGCTCACACGGGTTCATACTCTTGGGCCTTTTTAAAATTGGTCCATATTGTTCACACCTTAGTAAACCCTAAAACCCTAGTTTGAGTTCAGCTTATATACCCACGGACTCCACATCTTAGGGGTATCGCTAACACTGTTTCTTGTTTCGTCTTCGATCTCGAGAAAAGGAACCTAATTCGTCTCGAAATCTTAGAGTGAGATTTGCAGAACTTCAGATTAATTTCTGTTCCAGTTATAATTGTAGCTTTAATTGTCTGTTCGTTTGTTACTGTGATTGTTTCAGGATCTCTAATGGCTGCCAACAATGCACCAACCGGAATTGAAAAGGAACAGGTACGTTACACGAAATGAAGACTTTTTTATTCGATTGATTGGTTAGGGTTGGGGTTTTGTTATGGCAGATCTTTGTTCATAATTTACATACTCGGATTGGTTCTATCAGATTATTTAGTCTTTTTGAGCATCTCCATTATTAGATTTGGCCAATTTTGTTCTGTAACTACGATAGGGTGTTATTCAATTAATTGGCTTTAGTTTTCTCACTATTCATTGCCATTCATTCTAATTCTTGCGTTGTATATGACAATTGTGCAGATGTTTTTTATGGCAGAGAAGGAGATGGAGTATAGGGTAGAACTGTTTAACAAGTAGGTACTCTACATTGCTAATTACTTGAATATATGTGTGTATTAGAATGTGAATGCTGTATTTGATATAAACTTTTGTTTGGAAAAGATTTTTAGTACAATTGATGAGCCATTGAGCCTTTGTTTCCTGCTTGACGCTATCTTCTTATTGATACATCAAATGTCATGAATCTTACCTCATGAGTACGAAAGGAATGTTTCACTTCAAGTGCTTCCTCACCAGATAGTTTCCTACTTGTATTCTATTTTTGAAGAAAAAAAATTGAGCTTTTCTTTTACATGATGCGTGTGCCATTGTTCGATTGATGAGATTTAGAGTAAGATGCACTTGACAAGTGTGACCGGATGCATGCACAAATAGCACCTAGAGTTATAGGTGTCAATTTTACTGATATAACGATGATTGATTGTTGCATTGCAATGTTTGTTAGTAGTCCTAAATTTCTTTTTCGTTTGTTTGAACTCAGGCTCACCCAGGTGTGTTTTAACAAGTGTGTTGATAAGAGGTACAGGTTCTTTCCTTGTGGATTAACTTTCCGGTTGGAACTGTAATGTTGGTAGATTCTAACTGTGTCTATCCTGTCTATTTCCAGGTACAAGGACTCTGAACTAAATATGGGAGAAAATAGTTGCATTGATCGTTGTGTTTCAAAATATTGGCATGTATGTTTCCCATATCTATACTTTCGATTCACTTCCATGTTTTCCTGTTGTTTAAATTTGATAGATTGATGCCTTTTCTAAACATGTTTAAACATAAAAACTTATGTATCTACTAGTTACTAGGAGTCTAAGATGTTGTCATAATGTAGCCATTCTAGCAAGAAGTCATCACATTTTTCATTAAGTCTGTATTCTTCTTCTCAATATATGTGCGAGTGACATACATTGTAAAGTGCATTGATACGTCTACTATCTTTCACATTTGTCTTCAATCAAATTTACTTTTTGTAGCAGACCCATTCTGCTTCTGTCAATCCCCGATGCTATTAGCCCTGCAGCTGCTGTTCATCATATTATTTGTTATTTTGCTTTTCAACAGACATCATTGTGTACTTGATTTATGTAAATGGTTACTTTTGTGTTCTATTTGATTTTCTCATTCATCAATTAGGGTACTATGACTTCTGTTTTTCTATATACCCCAGATACTGTGGTCATGTTACCTTTTTCTGCCCAATTCCATGATTGTAGTAATTTATATAATTTTTTCCCCGTTTTTATATTCACCAGGTGACGACTCTGGTTGGCCAGCTGCTTGGAACTGGAAGACCTCCAATGTGAAGTTCTACATCAAATACATTCTTATACCTAGCTGCCAAGCAAAGTTTGAGTTTGATGCTTTGTCATTTCTTGCTTCTTTTTAACTTATTAACGAGGTCATTCCATTTTGTTGTTTAAGAATGAATTAGTGGCAGTTTTGTATTGATGCTGCCTCCAAAGTATAAAACTGGAAATCAAATTTTGGTTCTAAGCAACCAAAGGAGCATATGAAATTCATAGTTGCATAGTCTAAATCAAGTTTGTTATTCATCCATTTTCTATCAGCCTTTTGAATGACAACTGTTGAGAAATAAACTTTCCATTCAGTGGAGGATTTATGTAGCCTGTGACATTTTGGTTGAATCTCAGTTTATTTTATTTTTCATATAAATAGATTAAGGTGTTGCCTATCAAATTACGGAATCATGCCAATCGTGCAAAAGAAATATATGATCTATCTTTGGAAAATTAGACGGATTGTGTTATTTGTTTATTGAAGCCGAAACAAGTTCAAATAATGGGAGATATAATTATGATGGAGTCTTACAGATCCCAACTCATGGACATTCACAATCTAATTCAACTTAAAACCGATCTGAATCAATCGAATTGGACAATAACGCTCATTTGCTGCTCAACATCTGAATTTTATTCAATCCAAGCCAAATCCTAAGGTTAAATTTTGATTAGGCCGGATTTGGATCCCCTTTCGAATAGATTCGAAATACTATTAATCCATTCAAACCCGAAGGTTAAATTTTGAATTGGCCGGGCTTGTCTTGAGCATAAAACTCAAAACCTGCAAGGCTTTTTGGTTGGTTCCAGTTAGGAACTGCCATGCTACTCATTAGTCATTACGACATTACCACTTTTAATGACCAAATACAGAAGCTAAAACATAATATTGGAAAATACAAATTCCCTGATTCCCACCAAATCATCACCGGCCATATTGTAAAACAAAATGATTCGGAACCCAAAACCATTTCCGCAACACGTTTAATACATACTTAAAGAGTTCATAGCGACATAGCCTTTGCAAAAACAGTACAGTACCTACGAATTAGAACAGCCTGTAAATATACTATATGTACATCTATAGCTCACACCAGAGCTACTTAAGTCAGGCTACATAGAACTTTAGATAAAACATCACCGTCTTGTCTTCATAGAGCCGCTCCATAACTCACTTCATCCTAACCGTCGTCTTCAGGGTTGTTCACCCGTTCACATTCATCGATCCATTCGCTATATCTGCAAGACATTACATAATAGATTCTTCAACCCATTCACAACATGTGCATGATATAAAATGCCTAACGAGAGAGAGAGAGAGGTTGTTTGTGCTTACACGTCGATTGGCTCAGACAAAGCTGCAAAAACGAAGTGGAGGACGAGTCAGTTAAAGAATATAACTCTCAACATTATCGAAGCTATAATTGTACTAAAAATCTTTAAGGCAGCGTTTGGATTAAAAATTTTGAAACAAGAACGGGAACGGGATTGGAAATGGAAATGAGATTTCCGTTCCAAAGCCATTTTCTTAAGCCGAGTCATAATCCAACACGAATCTCATTCATTCACATTCTCGATTCCCATTTCTAAACAACAAAAAAAACATATGCCATCTAAGTTTTCAATCACAGCTATCAAAAAAAATTCAGAAGGAAAAGCAAAGAACACTTGGTTAGAATAACCGTACAAAAATAATGTCATAAAGCATTTTGTGTGATACTCGCGTGCGTGTGGAATTAAAATGGAGTCAGTCAACCAACAATTCGAGCACGAGAAGTTCATGATAAATAGCATCTCAAGTATGTGTCACGATGCACCAAAATTTCAATACCAATCAAAAGCAAAAGGACCGTGTAGCTTACCTGTGATGGTAGTGCTGAAACTCTCTTGGCATATCCCGCATATAGCTTCTCCAATCAAGTTCTTCATGTCGCTGAAACCGAGAAAACGCAAAGATGAATAAAGAGTCGATGAACAGTGAAGTTAACAAACAGGATGAATTGGCACTTGCATCTCAAACCTTTCCGGATTCCAAAACCATAGATTTAAAGTTTCCTTCGGTTTTGCTTTCTTTTCCCTAAACTACACGGTGCACTTTCTCACCGAACGCTCCGACATTCAAGAATCAAGAGGTAAAACTCATTACAAATGACAATGTAAGAGTTGTCATTTGAAATCCCGCATTGTAGCCATATTTTAAATCCTATTGGATTGAACCAAACTCCAAATCCAATGTGCATCCGAACATTGGATTTGGCTCTGGCAATTTCAGGTGCGGGTTTGGCCAATCCAAAGTTATACAAGATAAATCCAACCCGAAGATTGATCGGGTTGGATTGAAGTCGGATCTGATTTCAGGTGCCCGTGGGTTCGGGTCCAAATTGCCGACTCTAGCTCAGATCCAATGATTCAAATCAAAGATGCTACTATACGAGATAAGCAAAATTAAACCTAGTAAATATCTTACATGCGACATTCAACGCTTGTGCCGTGGTTGCAGAAGGGACAGCTAAAGACCGTGTCAAGCCTGTCCATCCGCTTCTTAGGAGGCGGCTTTGCCCTCGACTTCCTCTTCCCCATAGCTAACGACTCTGAAAACACGAACGCAAATTAACGACAAAAGCTACTCAAACTTACAAAAAGCATTCAATCGATTAGCATAAAATCCAAAACTGAATATTTATCTTCATCTCGATTTTTGCTTGATACTCATCAACTGAGCTTCACAAAGTGTATATATATATAGGCTACAATAGTGTCATATTCCTCTATTTGACAAACTTCAAAAATTTGAATCTACTTCTAAGTTCTAACTATATCTATATTTTGTTATAATCTAATTTTAATTAGATAATTAATCTTCGACAAATTCCTCTCTCCACCTTTTAGAAATGGCAACAAAAGACGAGCAATCACAACAAAATAGCACGATAAATAAAAACAAATCAAACAAAAAAACTGTTTCTTTCACCCATATATTCCAAGTACTGAAAACAAACTCTACCTACAGATTTCATATACAGTACACAAAAGTATAAGAACAAATTTTAGTTTCCCAGGTTTTCTCAGCAACCAAACAGACTCTGTTAAGCAGAGTAAAAGATATTTTCTCCTACAATAATATATATAAATAAAACTTTTTGATAGCTCCGGTTAAGAGAACGAAGAGAACAAAAAGAATATACATTGAGCACGCTCTTCGAAAATCACAAATTAAACAGAAATCGTCTATTTTTTTTTTCAAATTGGAAAATACTACTGAGAAACCCTAAATTTCATAGTAGCTTTCTCGGAAGCCAAACACAAAAACAAACGCTAAAGAACCAAATTTCAAAAAAAAATCGGAGAACAGATAAAGCTAACCGAGATCAAAGATGCGACAGAAAGTAACGTAAACAAGTTGCGATCTGCGAATCAAAATCAAAATCACCGAAAATTGGTCACGACGAGAACATTCGATTTCAATGAAAATTTACATAAGAAAATAGAGGAAAAAACATTCATTTTCATGGCTCACCAGTGAGAAACCCTAAATTTCACAGTAATTTTCTCGGGAGCCAAACAACAATAAATGGTGCTACCTTGAGGGTAGAGTGAGTGAGTGGAGTCTTGAACCGGAGTCACGATTGGAGCAGGAGCCGCCCGATCCCAGTTCTCGTTCCAAGTTCTTGAGCTTAAACAAGAACGACGGTACTGCTCCGACCAAATTGTTCATTGATAGGTCAAAAATTCTCAGACTCGAAAGGTTAGCGAAAGTCTCGGGAACTTCTCCGATCAAATTGGTGTTCTTAAGCAACAAACTCCTCAGCTTACTATACTTTCCAATCTTTGGCGGGATCGCCACCAGCGAGAACTTGTCGTTGTAAGGTAAGAACAGAGTTTCGAGATTTGACAAGTCTCTGATCTCCTTTGGGATCGTTCCACTGTACTCTCTCTGATGAAGATACAAAGCTTCCAAACGAGCCAGCCGGCCGATCGCCAGAGGAATTTCGCCAGAGAAGCCATAGCCATTGAGATCTAGGTACCGGAGAGTAGAGATCCGATCAACGTCGCTGGGGATCGGACCAGAGAAGTAATTCTGAGAGAGATCGAGAAACTCGAGATTCAAGAAATTGTAGAGAATTTGGGGAAATTCGCTATAGATATTGTTGTTGTAGAGAACTAGGTCGGTGAGGTTTTTGAGGTCGCAGATCGCCGCCGGGAAGGATAGGGCGGTGATGTTTTTGCTGGCGAGGGAGATTCCGGTGACGGAGCCGGCGGTGCAGGTGATCTCCGGCCAATCGCACGGGGAGGTCGAGGAGTTCCATGATCGGAGAGCCGTTGGATCGCCGAGCTGTTGCTTGATGGTCAAGAGAATGGTCTGGTCGGAGGTGAGGGACTGTGAAATTACTGAAAAGGGTAGGAAGATGAGGAGGAGGAGAGATGTGAATTTAGCGAGTGTTGAGGGCAGTTTAGACATTTCCGTCAGTTTTGCCGGGGGGCACTGC
>JAYMTI010000162.1:0-12485 GCA_036897505.1 Pelargonium transvaalense | reverse complement strand
GTTTTAAAAAAATTGTTGTGCTCAATCCTGCTTAGTGCTCAAACCTATTATTGTTTGATTTTTTAGGCTGCCATCTTTGGTTTTAAAACTTGGAACTTGATGGAATGATATAATCATGTTATTTCCTCTCATTTGGTTCAGTTCAGTTTCAGATTTTGATTAAGTAATATTTGCTAACCAGACCCATAGTCTTGGTATTTTGTTACTCTTAAATTGCTGGTTTGTAATGTTGTTGCTGTTTATTCACCCACAAATCTTAGAAGATGTGCCTGCATCTGTAACTGTTCTTTTACATTTGTCAATACCCTTGCCCTTGATAGTGAAAATGGGATAAAAGGAAAATGCTAGTTTCTATTACTCATGTGGCTGATGATTATATCATGTAAATATCAGTTGTATATAATTTATGTGAATTCCATAGTGATGCATTGTTTGATGGTAGTTTTTGTAATGCTATTGCTGATTGTGAACTGTGTGGAGTATTAACTTCTATTCTTCCACAGGTTGGAAATGCACATGGCGCACAAGAACAGGTTAATTTGTTAAATATGCATTTTGACTATTGAAATTGCTTGTGAGGCTAGATACTTACTGTATTGTGTAATTTTCAGATTCTTGTAAGGAAGATAATTGAACTGCATGACAAGTATATGGCTTATGTGAATGATTGCTTCCAAAACCATACCCTTTTCCACAAGGTATGTATTGGAAAATAATCACCTGTTTATTTTTTTAGTTTACATTTTACTCTTTTGGCTGAGATGTCCTTTATCTTTCCAATAGGCGCTGAAAGAAGCATTTGAGATATTCTGCAACAAGACAGTTGCTGGCAGTTCAAGTGCTGAGCTGCTGGCTACATTCTGTGACAATATTCTCAAAAAGGGTGGTAGTGAGAAGTTGAGTGACGAAGCCATTGAGGATACACTTGAGAAGGTAGCCATATCATATTCCATATCTGTATTCCTAGTGGTTAACTATAAGAGAGGTTGAGAACACTTGAATTAGGTCATCTTCGAATGAATAATAAAATTTATTGTCATATTAATTTCTATAGGTGGTCAAGCTGCTTGCATATATTAGTGACAAGGACCTGTTTGCCGAATTCTACAGGTAAAGCCTGTTTTGAGTGGGTGTTAATATTGCATTTATGTTGGTTTTAAATTTCTGTTTGTAAATCATTTGGGTATTTTTTTATGATATTTTGAATGGTTTGCAGGAAGAAACTTGCCCGCAGGCTGCTTTTTGATAGGAGTGCTAATGATGATCACGAGAGAAGTATTCTGACAAAGCTGAAGCAGCAATGTGGTGGGCAATTTACGTCAAAGATGGAGGGGATGGTGAGTTTGCCTTAACTATTGAGAAAGTGTTTTCTCTGTCTACCAACATTGACTTAACTGGTCATCTGTCTCTGTTTCAGGTCACTGATTTGACATTGGCAAGGGAAAATCAGAACAGTTTTGAGGAGTATCTTAACAGTAACCCGGTTACAAACCCTGGCATTGATCTAACTGTTACTGTTCTAACTACTGGATTTTGGCCAAGTTACAAGTCTTTTGATCTCATCCTTCCTGCAGAGATGGTAATATCTTTGTTCTTTGGATATTCCAAATTGATATTCCTTTTTATTTTACTTTTTAATATGTATTGTTGCCTTTTTCCAGGTAAGGTGTGTTGAAGTTTTCAAGGAATTCTACCAAACTAGGACAAAGCATCGAAAACTTACTTGGATTTACTCTTTGGGAACTTGCAATATTTTAGGCAAGTTTGATGCGAAGAACATTGAGTTGATTGTTTCAACTTATCAGGTGAATTTCTTTAATAAAGACCTCTCTGTGTGTTTGTGTGTACGGTTTCTGAATATCCTTTGTTCAAAATTTTACAGGCTGCTGCATTACTATTGTTTAATGGGTCAAGTAGATTGAGTTATACAGAAATCATGACTCAACTAAATGTCAGCAGCGATGACTTGAATAGATTGCTCCATTCCTTGTCATGTTCCAAGTACAAGATTCTCACGAAAGAGCCCAACACAAAAAACATTTCTCAAAATGATTACTTTGAATTCAACTCCAAGTTTACTGACCGAATGCGGAGGATTAAGGTCTTGGATTATTTCTCATACTTGTCATCTTTTATGCTCTGAGTTTTTCTCTTACGTTTTGTTTTCCCTTTTAACCTATGAGTTCTCGTGTATCACAGATTCCTCTCCCTCCAGTGGATGACCGAAAGAAGGTAGTTGAAGATGTTGACAAAGACAGGCGATACGCTATTGATGCTGCTATCGTGCGCATCATGAAGAGTAGGAAAGTTTTGGGTTATCAACAATTAGTAATGGAGTGTGTCGAGCAATTGGGTCGCATGTTCAAGGTAACAATACACATTCCTATTCCCACTTCATTTTATCGTATCTCCATATGATTGATATCTCAAAGAGTTCCTTTCCCTCATTTAGCCCGAAAATTGCTTCTAATTTTCAAGTGTTGCGTGGATGTGGCAATTCGGGTTTGCGGTCTAGTTTTTAGGTCAAGGTTGAAAAGACCTAACTGCAAGAGGTTCAGGTCCAATCGGGTCACAGACCTTGCATAAATATGCAGGTTCTCCAACCTTGTACTTTTCATGGCTAACCCGAACCCTACCAAAAATCATTCGGGTCCGAATAGCCAGCTATAGTCTTGTGTCTTCTTGATCTATAACCTGATTGTGATTGGGTTTTTGTTTACACGTGTAGCCTGATATTAAAGCAATCAAGAAGCGAATTGAAGACCTCATCACGAGGGATTATTTGGAAAGAGACAAGGAGAACCCGAACCTGTTCAAGTACTTGGCTTGATTTGGCGGGTAACAAAAAAAAAAAAACAAATTGCTGTAAATGCTGTGTAGTTGCTGATATTGAAAACTAGAGGCAGAGTATTTTTGGGCTGAAGCCAGTTTTGTGCAGTTTAGACAATATATTGAGCAGAGAGCACCATTTATCAAACAAAGAAATAGACTCGTAGACTTGTTGGTTTCTATAATCTCAGACCGTTTTTATGCCGACATCTTCTATGAAAGTATAGATTCTTGGTCATATATTGCTTTTTAACACTATCTATTTCTTTTGGAACTATAGATTCTTGGTTATACATTTAAGCCTTTTTTGAACCATGTTAGGGTTGGTATCGTGAATGCATTAGCAGAGCATATTAGTAAATTATTTCTAGGAACATGCCAGATGGGGTATTGTGAAAAATGGTTGCCACGGGCTACACGGACATATAGAAAAGTACCTGCTAGTCGTGTAGTTTTAGAGTATGTGGAGCCTGTGACGGTTGTTTTAGTACGAATGTGTGTTTTATAATTAAAGAACTTGTTTTGGGACGACGCACATTTGGGTCCTATTTTTGAGCTCACACCTCCAATTGAACGTTCTAATGTTCGGTGATGCGACATTGTTCTTAAAAAGTACCCATCATTGATGTTGGCCAAAAATATTTGGTGTAAACATCTTCTATTGAAGTGCACTATGCTTACTATATTATGCAAGTTTATTTTTGTTTCGTTCATCTACGTCTTATCTTTACAATGGTGGGTCGGGCGTCCTACTGTGGGGTCTTAGCTGCATTTTTTACTTGAATTACGCAATTTAAGACTGAACGTCTTATTTTGAGCTATTGCTAAGCATCACGCTCAATCAGGTCCTAATTTTGAATTCTCACATCTCTACTATGGTTAACAAACTTTAGGTGGTGTACTTGGTTAACTCTCAAAACGACCCCCTTTACCCAACAAGTACACAAATTTAGGTCTCTCAAAAGTGACACTACGCTTATTGTATTCTATTCGTGACTACCTTGTTTCGTTGCGCTGCGTCTTATCATTCTAATGGGTCACGTATAATTTATGAAGGTGTGAAGCTTGCGAGAACCATTTTACTTTTGAATGATCGAACACCTTGTTTTATAGCACAAACTTAATCGAGGCCCAGTTTAGAGTTCTCACACCTCAGAAACAAAATAACATAATTTGAAACCCAATAGGAACAAAAATCAAATCGGGTATTAATTTGAAACAAAATAAATATCCGAGAAACCAAAATGAAACATTTCCCTAGTAAAAAGGACAACCAAAATTCAGTTCAATTTCAAATTTTCCATCCACTTATATAGAATCAGTTCCCAATAAGAAAATTGTGTCAAGTCTCAGCATCACATAGTTTTCACAATCTGTATATATATGTACATACACAGAAAGCTACTTCCAGAACCAAATAGATAAAAACCCTAAACTCAAAAGGTTCAAGCAAATTTTATACAAACAATATGTGGAGCTTCGTCGGTATATCGAAAAATAAAACTATTGTAACCTTTTTTCGCTGCGTTATTTGCTAGTTCCTTCCTAGAGAAAAATTGTGCAACTTCAACACAAGACACTGTAGAAGAGAACCTGAAAGCAAAACAAGAACCGAGAAATGAGAAATTAGAACCCAAAAGAAATTGGAAGCAAAGATTGTGAAAATGTAAGCCTACCCGAGAAAGTAATTTACAAAGTTTCGTATTGGCATTTCCCGTTCTCATGATGTCTCCGAATAAATTGTTGGTAACGAACTAAAAGGGCAAAAATCTAGAACTTGCTCCAGAAAGAGAAAAAAAAGATAGCTATTCTGGATCAATTTTTCAATCTACGGTTTATTTCTTCACTTGCAATCCTTAAAGACCAAAAATCTGACTCTTTTGTACAAGCTCAGAATCTTCTCTGCAAAAGCCTTCATTGCTCGAAACGAATCTCAAGGTGTCGTCTCAAAGAAAGTGTACAGGGAAGTACAGAGCGGACACTTTACTGTATCTCAACGGAAGCATAATTTGTTGCAACCAAGAGATACACGCTGGCTTCAGAGAGAAACAGCCAAAAAGAACCGGTTCCCAAGGTTGACGTTTTTCTCCTCAAACACTTGCGACTTTGTCTCATACGTTTATTGCTTCCATTGCAAGCTTTACCAAACGTAGCAATCCCTCCACATCTTGGAAGTTGAAATCGAGAGCCCTTTTCACGAAAGAGATACCGTCCTTGTGCTGAGCATCACTCAAGCTTGCATTAGCGGCTGCAAAAGCGGTCCGTGATTTCAATGTAGCTTCCATTGCACGATGCACATCGTGTGTCTGCAAATAATCACAGTTCAAGATCCTACTCAACATATATAAAGTATAAGCATTCAAGGTTCCCGGGATAACATCTAGTCACAAACAATATGCTTTCACAAAGGAATGTATATTAGAGCAGACAATTTGAGTTTTGGATTTTTCGGGTTCAAGTCGAAAAGACCTAATCCGAACCCAAACTGTAAGAGGTGTGGGTCGAGGGTCGACCCAAAAATTAATCGGGACTATTTATGCATCCTAGACCCATAAAAATACAAGTCGGGTTTTGGGCACCATGTGAGCGATGCAATGTACATTATATGTTCGTGCATCCGTAGAACATCAAACAAAGATAATTATTTGTCCCGTGAGCAACTACTATATTAAATCAAATTCTAAAGCTCAATTTGCGTATGGATTAAATATTTTCATATAAAAGCCTACTTACAAAGTTAAGCAGCCGCGAAAAATGCGGACGATTTTTGGCAGCAATAATATGATTCCCAGCAACTTGGGGAGAGCCAACACCTTTGGGCACCGTAACTTTGTCTACTGTTGCCAAATTGTTCAAGTTATCAACATCAGAAGCAGATGAAGACGGAGACTCGCCTGAATAATGTTCAAAATAAGAACATTAAATCAAGAAAAACTAACCAAAGGATTTAATAGGGTTAAATTTATAAATAATTCTCCATGCACTCATAACATGTTTGATCCTAAAAAACTTCATCACCACTATCCAAAACTTCAATTTATGTTCATTTTATGCCCTCAAAATCGGTTTTTCTTTCAACTCGTTGAAGCCACATATTTCACACATGTCATTGGTTTAGTAGAGTTAAGACAATAACTAAAAAAAGAGGTAGAGAATCAATTTTGAGGACATAAAATAGACGAGAGAGAGAGAGAGAGAGATTGGGCAATGGTGATGAGAACGATTGGCTGAAAGATCGTTGGTGACTTAAAAAATAGTTAAAACGTACCAAATATGATATGCATGTATAGTTGGAGGACCATTTACCACTTTGAGAGCAAGGAGTCTCAGCCATAGAGTTAACAGCTAAGACTCGGCCAAGACACATTTGAATTGGAATCGGGCAGGAGCTCCGCGCCCACATATTCATTTACGGGGTATGGTTGTTAATTCGTGACATGTCAAAATCTCAAAGGCTTGACTGAGTCTCAACCATTACCTCTATGGATGGAGTTTTTTTATCTCTACAACTAAATCTATTTAATAATAGGGATCTCCATTATTTGATATTTACAGATAACCATTTTATACAATACTAGTATAAATCAATGAATAAGGATGGGTGAATTCTAGGGTAAATAATGGCCTTGTTCAACATACCTGGAGGAGCCATATGTAGAGCGGATTGCAACTCTTGCCGATCTTTGTTTGCCCCGCTATGAGAGTAATAAACAACCCTCATATAAGCCAACTCCACACATTTGTAAGCCAGAGCAGAAAGGGCCATGTTTCTTTGTTTCTCAAATTCTAGGGCACAATAACTAAAAAAAACATAAGAAATATTAGTAGAATGGATGGGGAAGAAACAACCAAAGTCCATAATACTACTAAAAACATTTAATATAATATATACATATACACAACACTGTTAAAAGAATACATGAACCCGCCAAACATAAGGACGGCCCACGGTTTCAAAGTTTCCAACCCTCAAAGCGCGGGTCGGGCCACCAAAAATCACCCCCGTGGGTGGGTAACCCGCCCGTGCTCACCTCTATTCATCTGGCTACTTGAACTTTTTTTCAGATCAACTAACTCCACCATGTTTCAAAATATCAACCCATCAGTTTAGTTTCACAAAATATTCTCCCACTTTGCTGTTGTCTGAATATTTTCCTAATATACCCAAAATGCCCTTTTGCCTAATTACTATCCAAAATACATTGATGTCATAATTTATTTTTCCTCAATTACTTATGGTATTGACATCATTCATCTATTCTTGCACAAGATTCTTAAACTAAGCTAGCAAATACATAGAAATTTAATTCTTATAAACTAATTTCTCGTGAAACTTCATTGTAAATCTTAACCTAATAGTGTTAAGAGCATTTTGATGTTTTACGACTTTAGGATTTCGTTTATGCAGAAAAAATGTTCCAGGAGCTACAGAAAGAAGGGACAGAGTTTAACGTAAATAGATATGAGTTTCCCTATAAAAATGTAAGCAACCTAATTCGAACTTTGAGGTTTCAGAATTGCTTTACTCTGGAAACAAGACTGGGGATCAAAACATACTCCTCTTGCATAGTTTAAAACAACGAGAATACAATAAGAGTCGTGAGAACTAAAATTTACACTAATTAATTGCAAGGAAATGAATATATTAAGGCCTTATGGTATACGGTTTGACAACTACATTCCTTGACAGGACTAGTAAAGATAAAATTTACAAGTAAAATGAACACGGATTGGCTGACCGAGACAATGGACATGATACAAGAGTGCATTTTTACTTACTTGCATAGTTCTGCAGTGCCACTATACATTTGCATTGCCTGAATCATCTCTCCATGTTTTCCATTGTCACTGTTGCAAGATTCTATTATAGACGCTGCACGGAGAAACTTGAGGACCGCTTCAAAGTAAAGTTCTGTACTCTCAATATGTGATCCAGTGTTCTGCAAACATGATATGATTAAGGCTAAGCAGTAAAAGACCGGTAACACCAAACTTAAAAGGAAAACAATGGGAATCTATCAGACCTTATAACGATCAGCCAGGTGCTTCAAATCTTTGGCTTCTTTCAGAGCATTACCCGCGGCGTGACTCGAAGATTCTCTCCTAAGTGGACTTGGAGCGTCATGATCTCTCATTCTATGCCCATTGGGCGTAGGATGTCTTAAATTGACTTGCTGAACCCCATTTTGACTGTCAGCCTTTCTGATCTGTTTTTGCACCTTCAATGCATCGTCAGCTTCAGAGGCACCTATGGCCAACTTATCGGCTTCATTTTCTTTATGGTTCCCCGACACTGGTCGGGGACATCGACTAGAAGTCTCATTTTGACCTCCTCCAGAAGACGGTAACGGTAGCAACCGCAAGTGCTTTTGCTCATTTTTCTCAGGAAGAGACCTCTTCGATGATCTTTCACCATCACGATTCTGCTTTGCAATGGACAAAGCATCGGCTTTAACATCTGGACCATCATGGCCTCCAAAATTCAGCTGATCCCCTCTTTTACCGTCACTTGACAATTTTCCCAAAAAATCTTTCTTACCAGCATGTTTGTTCTGTAACTCATCAGGCTTCACCTGAAACTTGTCTTTACCATCCCTCGGTTTTACATCTGGCAAGTCACTTACAGAACTGGAAATCTTACTCTTACTCTTACTTTTACTCTTACTCACATCACCTTCATGTTTCTCTCGCCTGCCCTTGTCTTTGGAACGTGAAGACAACCCCTTTCCCGACTTCTTCGATCGAGACGACCCCCCAGAAGAATAAAGGGCTTCCTTTTGCTTTTCCTCTTCACGGCAATCTAAAGTCTGTGTTTTACTAGGAAACTGTGTATCCTGACCTAAATTATAGACTCCATCACCGGTAAATTTGTGATTTGTGATATCAGGAGAAGGCAAAATCTTTGATTCACCTTTACCACTATAACTCCTGTCCTGAAAATCAAGCATAGAGTCCATGGACCTGTGCGTGACGTCCACAGTTTTTTCCTTCCTTGCTGTCCCCGATCGGTCACTTCCACCGTCCTCGTCACCATCTGAGCATTTCCTCGGACTACCTACAGAGAAAAACCCGGCACCTCGAGTCTCATCTTTCACTTTGACATTCCTTCTTGCTGATACAAGCTTATCTGGGTCCAAAACTCTCATAGGGGAAGAGGAAACAGATTCTACTGGCGAGCCTTTCACTTCTTGAAAGCTGTTCTTGGTTTTCGATTTGTGAGAGCCAGAAATCTTCGAGGAGCTTGAAGTAGCCGCCTGTGCAGATCCCAAATCCCTTTTCACAGAGTCAATGCCATCCAAGCTCCGCTGACACAGACCGCTCCCGAGATCTTGCCCTGGTTGCTGGTTCTTTATATAACTACCTTTTCTGCCGGTTCTACCCATGTCTCTACTACTATCAGATTCTTTCCCATCAGATTTGGAAATCCTAGCTTTCTTTTCTTTCCTGTAATCGTTCTCACTGAACTCCTCCTCAGCAACATCTCTTATGTCCTGGAGCTGATGTCCTGTGCTCGGATCCTGACCTTCCTTGACTCTCCTCTTTTTTGGAGCAACATTTCTATTATCAAAATTTCCCAAATCAAGGGACCCGTCAGCATCTTCTCTGGCTTTTTTAGCAGGAACTTGTAACTTATCCTTCGTATCATACCTTTCCTTAGACGAAGAGCGGGCACCGTATTTTAACTGATCCTTCCTGACTGCAGTAACGGTAAAACCACTGCTCGAGCTAGCCCCAACCTTCCCATTAGCCCCGCCTTGGTCAGACTTCCAATCTTCATCAGCACCATGCATAGTTTCAGTCTTAACTTTCTTAAAAGCTCTAGAAAAATCTTGATCAGGGTGGTCTCTTTTGCTTTTCATCTTCAAATTCCTGGTATCACCTGCAAACATTTTTTTGTCAAAGATGCGTTCATAACTTTTTTTATATGGAATTCTTGAAGTGCCAAATAGCTGTGCAGCTTCAAATGCAATACATCCATCAGAAAAGTGCTCGGTTACTTTATGCTTATGTCGGTGTTTCTCCACACCGGACTTGCTTAGCTGCCGAGTATCGGATCTATTCAACAGAGGAGACTGGTTCACATCATTTAACTTTTTACTTTTAACTGATGCCAGCGGGTTTTTCTTAACAGGGTTAGGACCGTCTTTACTTGTTGCATTTGTTGTTTCTTTTAGCCCGTGCTTCTTCTTCTTGCCGCCACCCGGCACGTCATGCAAACCATAATTTTGATGGCTTTGATGAAGGTTCCGAACATCAGCCAGGGGTGCACCAGATACAACCCCGCCGGCACTGTGTAGATAATTTTGGTCCTCTGCGGCAGGGATTTGGTAAAGTGCAAGTAGAGCTCTATTCGTTTCCTCCTCAGTGAAACTGCACTGGTTCATTCCAGGCCTGAAATATTTTATAAAGACAACAAGATCAGACTTCTGGGAGAAAACTAAAAAGGAAAGTGTGTAACGATTTACCAATAAAAAGGGGAAATTATGAATAATTAACCCGTAGTATTGCTCACAAACACGTAACTAACCTAAACATTTTTTTATGACACTGAACTAAGTAACTAACCTTAAGTTTAGTCACCCAATTTTGTTTGCCTATCAGCTACTGGAATTTTTTTTTTAAATAATGTTCTAACCCTTATAGACTCTTTAATTTTCAACTTATACCCCCAAGTAATATAGTAAATAACTTGGATTTTCATACAATTAGTGGATGAATGAGGAAAAAATGAGGGATATAATTTTCATACAATTACGAATATTTACTAAATTAAAAATAAATATACAAGGTATACTTGGACGTTCCTACAATTAGCGTCACATGTAAGACATGATGAGAGAGAGAGAGAGAATATTCTGTTAAAACTAACTGACAAAATGGGGAGAAAATGACATGAAATATTCTTAAGTTAGTTGAGTGCTTGTGGGCAATACTATGGATTAGTTACCAAATATTTCTAACTTCTCATCTCAATTTCCTAGCCAACGTTCATGGGAATCAAAAGTATAGAGCAAAAACATAATCAACAGAACGGACTTACAGCCAGTATTGCATGCTACACAGCCACTTTTCAGGCAGATCTTCGGTATTTGCATCAAAAGGAAGAAGCCGCCACTGCTGGCACATGTCACAAAGGACCCAATTTTCTTTAATAACATGTGGTCCTACTGACGGAGGTACTCCATCAGGAGTGGGCCCACTTGTAGAGTGAGGAGGTATATCAGGAAATGCTTTAGGATACGCTTCTGGAGCAGGTGGCTTATGAACTTTCTTATTACTTGATTTCTCCTTCAAAGAATCATTGAGAGCCGACGTGCTTTTTTCGTTCACCCTCGAGTTCTTCAACCTATCTTCAGAAGATGTTTCCAGCGCATCCATGGGATTATCTTCGTCCAAATTTGTGTCCCCAAAGAAATCCATGTAAGTTTCTCTTGCTTTCCGAAGATCCTTTGGTACTTTTATATCAAGTTCATTTTTGGATGTGGAGATGTTTGCATTAGTGCTCTTCTTACTTTTGGGAATTGATGAGGAGACGAGCCTCGAGCTCTCTTTTGGATCTTCTATAGCTAGGGTTCCACGAATTGGACCTCCCTTCGATTTTTTCTTCGCTCCTAAAGACAAAGGCTCGTTGCATGTTGTCTTCTGATTAGCCTTCAGCTTGGGAGGCTCTATAGGTTCAGCATATATACCTTTTCTCACCTTAGAAACATCTGAATCAGCTTTGACCGAGTCAAAACTCTTCTCTTCTTTGCGATGGCCATCTTTTCTAGGGTAACCCACAACATTATCAATGAAACTCGGTTTCTTATCTTCCCCAACTTTTCCAACTTCATTGGTGAATATCGGAAGTTTCAGCGTATTGGAGACAAGCTCCTCACAAGCTAAGGCATCGATGTCTTGTTCCTTCTTCAATGTCGCACCAACGCCATTGCGACCATTCTTAACACCGTAGTTCAACTCTGCTGGGAAATCACTTTTCCCTAGTGGTTTTATCTTCTTCATGGAATCAGAACCGTTCATTGAGATGCGGGAATTTTCTGCCCCCTTAGGAACAAGGGTAGATCTACCATCTTTCATAAACCTGGCCTTTTCGGTCAGGTGAAGTAGATCTTCGGGAAGAGGTGATAACAAGAGGTTCCCATGCACCGGAAAGGATGTCATAATCTGATCCAGTGCATCATCAAAACAGACACATTTCAATAAGTCCGATTATATTACAAAGGAGACGAGAAAATACAAGAAAACTGCAGAGAGATTATTCACCTGCAGAATACTAGTTGGAGATTCATACGGGGCATCTTCACGGGACATCCCTTCACTTCCCGAGGGGCTTTCGTCCAAAGAAGATGAAGGTGAGTCATCAAGGCCAAGACCACTATAGATTGCAGCATTTTTCCGCAACGATAAGTTATTAGAACCCACTTTGATTCGAACCTTTAGTGTCTTTTGGTCTGATAAATTACAAGGTTTCTTTTTTGTAGATGATGCATATTTAGGATCAAGTTCTTCGGAAGAACGAGCAGGTGGAAAGCGTGCTTCTTGCTTGACTGAATCATTCAGAGAAGGTGGCTTCACAGCCGGCAACGAGGTGACACCAGCAGAAGCAGATCCAGGCCTCAGCGACTGAAAAGTAGTTGATGAAACAGTGGAGTTAC
>JAYMTI010000161.1:0-12513 GCA_036897505.1 Pelargonium transvaalense | reverse complement strand
AAATCCAGATTAGCACTTTAACGGTGAATTTAACGGAAGTTGACGGCGATGACCAAATTGGTTCACTTTTGGATACTATAGTGACAAAAATGATCCATTTTTTAGTATAGTGACCATTTTGGTCCATAACCTGATAGTTAGGTGACCAAATTGGTACTTTATCCTTCTTCCGTGAAATATTTTCATCTTTAGAATACACCTGAACAGAATATGGTCAAATTAGCAATTGTGCAAACGTTTATACCCTTGTACACTTATCATACTAAAGAGTTTAGAAAACAAAATATTCTTTTGTTGAATATATTCATTTATTTGCATGCAAATATTATGAAACTCGATACCATGTGATATGAACTAACACAAAACTCTTTAACATTGCAAGGCAGTTTTTTCAAAAGTATGGACTCCGGACAGGTACTTCAAACTTTAACATATGATCATCAGACCTTACCCCACATAGAAATAGGATCCTTTTACCAGAGCCAGAAATGGTGCCTCCTAATGCCTTCACAAAAAGCCTTAAGAATTCAGGATGACCTTCATATGTAGCCGCGGTAATAAGATTACCATCAACAACACAGGCCACCATGGTCTCAGGTTCTACCCAATTCCCACCTGCAGCAATAAGTGTTGGTTTAACTGGAGGGTATGCCGTACATTTGCGACCTTTAACTGAATCTGCTGCTGCCAAGATCAGTTGTCCATGGCAAACAGAAGCAACTGGTTTTCCAGAGCTGGAAAATTTGCTCACTAGGTCCACAACAGATGCATTTATAGCAAGATATTCGGGAGCCCGCCCTCCAGGTAAAACCAATCCATCATACTTGCTAAAGTCAATGTCATCAAATGTTGCATTGAGTGTGAAATTGTGACCCGGTGACTCAGAGTAGGTCTGCAACAACAACAAAATAAAAAATAAGATCAGAAGGGAAGGAGTAAATGCAACATTATCTGATGTAGGACATAAAGAAGGTTAACTTTAAGTTCACGTGAAATATGAAATCAATATAAATAAATAAAAATTAGAAGGAAAATGTTTCCAAATGGTCCCCTTATTATCCAATTTTGTCCTTGAAGTACCCATTTAGTTCTAAATCGGTCCCCTTAGTAGACAATATCATTCCAATTTGGTCCATTCTGTCTCGTTGCAATCAATTTGTATTGATGTGGAATATTTTTTCAATAATTAAATCAATTAAAAGAAAAATGCTGATTATACGCTGATGTCAGCCTCGTGTCACGATACGGAAGTTCCTGACCAATTAATCCGTGGAGGTGGCAGGCAACTTTGCAGCAAGTAAGGTCGCAGCAAGCATAGGTGGAGGAGTCTTGCATGGAATACAAAGCAATCTAGTAGCTTACAACCAAAGCACGAGGCGTGTGAAGTAGGTTTGGGCCTAGACTTGAGCAATTGCACAAAACCAAAGATACTTAAAGGAGTAGGTCTGGGCATGGGCTTGAGCAACTGGCAAAAACCAAAGTTAGCTAAAGGAGTTTAGGAGAGATGAGGTGGGCCCATGTCTACTACGACCTATGCCTCCTCCTCAGGTGATTTGTGTGCTTGTAAGCTACTAGCTTGATTTGTTTTCCACGCTTTCTTTGTATGTAAGACTCATCCGCCTAAGCTTGTTGCTGCCTCACTTCCTTATTGCAAAGTAGCTCGCCACCTCCTACTTTGCCGCCGCATCATGCTTGTGCTAGTACTCAAACTTGTTGTCCAACTGCTCCTTGCTATTTTCCTTAGCATGAAAGATACGAGCAACCACCTTGCCGCCTCGTACTTTGATCATTTGCAAAGAATTTCCCAAGTATGTCTTGCTAACAGAACGAGCACGCCACCTTGTGCTTGCTCTCTTGCTTAGCATTTTCCCGCAAGCATGTACTTCTTTGGACAGCATACTTGTCCAATATTCCATTTCCTTGAACTTGTGACAGCATTTTCCAACCCAAGAACCATCTTGGCAACATTTTACACATGCTCGCCCCAAAAGACAATACTTCTGGATGGACAAATTGGTCATGAACTCTCAGGTCGTGACATTCTCCCCCTAATAATCCATGTGACACCCTTGTCACATATTCTAGCACCTTCCTCCCTTCTTCTTCCACGGATGACTTTTCCATGTTGAGCAGCCCCAGTTATGGCTTCTGATCTTCCTCAATCTCACCATCCCTTCCTTGCGTATGCGCCTTACTTGCGCGTGGTGAAATTGTGAAACTTCTTCCATTGTTCCTTGCAAACATGGGATCCGTTCCAACACAATTTCAGATTGTGCGACTGTCTCCGCTGTCCTTCCACACAGACATTGGATGAGTCCCAACATAATATTCAATCGCCCGACTTCCTCTGTGGTTCCCTGCGAACTTCGGATCCGTCCCACTGCAATCTTAGAATCCATCACAAGCTTGTTGTCCCGCACATCTTGTGCATCATCTCCAGCAAGGATGGGTGCTACTCTTCCGGCTTTGACTTCCACACACAACTGGATCTACCATCATCTCCTCAAGATATTCCTTCACGTTTTGGGAAATCCCTTACCCAATGTAACTCATTACATAGTAAACAACAATTATTTGGTATAATTTGCTTATGCTGATTTTTGTTGCCATCTCGTTACATGGAGACACAACCTGCCTATGAGGGCGTGAGGGAAGGCAGGATCAAGAATTGAAACGGCAGAGCTGTGTATAAGTGTTTTTTGAGTTTTGACACAAACAATACCGTTTATGGTGCATGTGACTTTCTGTAGTGAGACATGCTGATGCAGTGCCACGTCAACAATTTATTCTAATTAAAAAAAAATCAAAAGTATTCTTACATTTTGTATCTATTATGTATTCTAACTTAATTATTCATATAATAGTATTTTTAACATTACGACACATAGACATATATATATAGTGAAAGATGCAAGAGAAATATGAGATGAATGGTAGGCTATGTTGTTTAATAAATTAAGCATCTCATGCATGAGTTAGCACCAAAGCATAAGAACAGTAATATCAAAACAAAATTCACATGGCAAATACCAAAATTCACAAATCCTAAATGGAAAGTACAATAATGTCAATCTGAATTTCACATGGAATTTAACTTGACATACTATCAGTTGCACATTTAATCAAATAAAATTAAAATTAACAAACATATGAGCACATTATAATAAGCAATTTCAATAACGTAAATATCAACTATATATTTATATCAAACAACATCAAATTAAGGCAAAAAAGTAAAATAATATTCAAATAACGAAATCTATATGCACTTAAAACATATTATAAAACCATAAATAAAAACATATTATAAAAATATAAATTGAAATTATGAAATGTACACTCTTATATTTTGTAGTCATTTAGTGTTTGCATGCTCAACATGTATCAGTGCACGCTCTAAATATTTTTCTTCTTCTTTCTTCTACTTCAAAATCAAGTAAATATCAAATATTTAGCTTAATTTCCAATCATCGCCATACATGTGTTGGATCTGAAGTAGTTTAAAACTTGGTACAATTGGAGCGGCAGGAAGTGCCTACCAATCCAAGATCTCACGCATCTTCAACAATGTTGGTAATTCATGACTCATCAACGTAAGAAATTGCTCCTGCATCCAACAAATATCTCAATATTTTAGTAAAGAAAACAAAAACAAAAAAGAAAAATTACTCATCAGCGTAACTAATTGTTCCTACATACAACAAATATCTCAATATTTTAGTAACGAAAAAAAACAAAAAAGAGAAACATTTCTTTCTACTTTGAAATTTAGACAAAACAAAAAGAATGATAATCAAAGTATAGAGAGATAGCATTGAGTAAAAGTTGAGAGCTTGCGAATTCTCATAACAATATAGTGCCACATTCGTGCATATAACAATTGATCGAATGTGTTGCTAATATGATGATCTTATGCTTATCTTATTCATGCCAAAAAAAATTTCTTGTGAATTTGTGAAAACCAAATAAAAGGTAAACCAATTTATAGAAAAAGAAGGTTAGTGGGTGTGAGTGTGGGTGGTACAAAATTTTGATGAGTATGGTGTGGCCGTGTGGGTGTGGGTGGTTATTTTGATGAGTGTATGGGTGGTTACTTGAATGTGGGTGTGTGAGTGGATAGTTATAAGTGAGTGAGTGGATAGTTACTTGAATGTTGGTGTGGGTGTGGGTTGTGGGTGGTTGTGAGTATTTACTTGAATATGGGTGTGAGTTGTTAATAATTTGGAGTATAGGTAGTTACAAAATGTAGAGTATATATAGAGGTAGTAAGTAGTAGTAATAGAAACAATAGTTGGTAGTAAATATATAGTAGTAGTAATGAAAGTAATAGTAGTGTATATACATATTGTAGTATGTAGTTGGTATATACATACATGTATATGCAATAGTAGTGTATATACATATTGCAGTATATAGTTGGTATATGCATACATGTATATACAATAGTAATATATATACATAATGTGTAGTTGGTATATACATATTGTTGTATGTAGTTTATATTCATACATGTATATACAGTAGTAATGTATATACATATTATAGCCTGCAGTTGGTATATACATATATACATGTGTATATATGTTTGTGTGTATTTTTTTATAGTTTTGCTAATATTATAGTGAATACTAATAGATAAATAGTATTAGCTAATAGAGAAGTTTTTTTAATTAAACAAAAATAAATAAATCATAATTTTAAGAAAATTCCATTAGCATTAAAGTGGTGAGGTATCATACAAATGCATTCTCACCACTTTCACTGTAACAAACCGGTGTTCCATTATTTTTGGAATAAAATTATTAACTTATTAGTCTGCCCATTTTTCATCATTATTCAGCAAATTTTACATAACTTATATAATTAGTACTATAAATAACACAACTGATAATTTATAAATCCGGGAAAATATATGTTCCTAATGACTAGGATACAACGTAGAAGGTAAGCGAGGAATTGCATGCACATGTAAGGGTTTATTTAGAAATAGATCATTTTTCGATTCAGAGAGATCAATCTCTTTCTCTTCCATCGGCACACTCCATGAAAATCCTTGAACAAGTCGGGCAAGTAACATCAAAGTCATGGAAGACCCAACAGAGACACCTATGCACCCTCGCCTTCCTGTTCCAAAAGAAATGAATTTTAGGTCTGGTTCTGCAATCTCAACTTGCGCTTTATCATCCTTCAAATGGCGATCGGGATCAAATACTAATGGTTCATCCCAAACTTTAGGATTTCGGCCAAGCTCCACTCGGCTCAAGAGAACATGGCTGCCTTTCGGAATAAAGTAGCCAGAGACAATGGCATCAGTTGTAGAGACGTGAGGAGGGAGAAACGGTGCCAAAGGATGGAGTCGGAATGCTTCCCTTGCACAAGCCTTAACGAAACGGAGAGAGGGTATATCAGATTCTTGAACCAATCTTTCTTTTCCAACGACTCTATCTATTTCTTCGACTGCCTTACGAAGTATCTCAGGTTTACTTATCATTTCCGCTAATGCCCACTCCACAGCGTTGGAAGGATTGTCCACCATTGCAAGCATTAGTTCCTGTATAATTAAACACAATGAAGAACATATGCACATTGATCAACTTCAATCCTTTAATATAGGAATATAATTGAAGAGAGATAGATTTCACACACACACGTATATGTATATATTATGATCACTAGCTGCTTACCGCACACTGTGCTTTGATCTCTTCAGGAGACAAGTGTTGTCCGTTTGAATCCTTAGCAAGAATAAAAAGATCTAGCAAATCCTCGGCCTCCGTCTTCTTTCCATCACTCCACTGCTTCAATCTCTCGTCTATGATCGGATCTTGATATTTGGTAATGTTTCTCATACTCTCCTTCACGATCTTTCCATGTCCATCCAAGTCTAGCATTCTCAAGTATGGAACATAATCAGACGGAGAGAAGGAAAAGAGGTGCGCAAGAACCGTAAAAGCGGACTCAACGTGCTCTTCTTCTTCAAAACCAGGCCCTCCGTCTTCCCTGCCTTCCCCAAAATATCTCTTGTTGAACAACATCTTTCTAGTCACATTGCCACAGTAATGCCGAGCCGCGAGTCTAACATTCACAACAGAACTCGAGCTCTTGCTGGTGCACTGGTTGTAAATGAATCGAACAAGATTATCGGCTTCTTGGTCTCTCTTTTGGCGCAACCATTCTAGTTTGGCTGCAGGGTTCATTATATGCGCGCTCACCAACTTTCTCATCTTCTTCCACTGCTCTCCGTTTGGCGCGAAAATTGTAGTCAAGAACCCTCGGCTGGAGTACTCGGCAGCCATGGTCAAGGGCCTCGACGCAAACACTGAGTCGTGTTTTCTCAAGAACTCGCGAGCAATCTCCGGAGACCTCACCGGAATGACGTGGACGCTTCCTAGACGAATACACGCAATGTCTACGTCTAGTTCCTTCATGAGGCCGTTGATCCATCGGAACGCTGGCAGCTTGTTGGTGAGCATTTCCGGAAGGTTACCTAAGATTGGCCATGCTTTTGGACCCGGAGGAAGCAGCTTTTGAATATTATTTTTCACTATCTCTTTCGATTTTGTGGGAAGAAAATATTGCTTGGCTCTAAAAAGAAGACCGACCACGACTGCAAATAAAAGGGTTACGAGAAGAACTGAAATTTCTTTTGAATGAAGCAAGATAGGAGAAGACATGATTATATTGAAACAAGAGCTTTTGTTTTGAGTACTGATGGGCTTTAGGGTTTCAGCTGGGTCTACTTATAAGCATCAATAATTAGGGAATATTATATACTCCTATTAAATTAACTAACACTTGTGGTTAGTGGGACTGAGTGACTTTTAATTAACACGTATTCTTATCCACTGCCCCTTCCTTTGGTTTTCACTTATCACATCACATGAATTATGAGAGTAAATGAGATCACCAATCAAATCTAGTATATGGCATATGTTTAGCATTTTTTCAATTGTCAAGAGGAATTGTGGAGGATGTCATTTTCAGAGTATTTGAGCTAAATTGCAATATCTTTCAAATTATCTCGTTTAAAGAAAAATGTTATTTGTACTAAATTTTGTAGAATTTCTTTTTTACAAAATGAGGTGACAAAACATACTCCCTCCGTCTCAAAATAAGTGTTATGTTTCGTTTGCATTTTTGTCTCAAAATAAGTGTATTGTTTCCTTTGCAAGTAAGTTAGTTATACATGAATTGTCAATAATATCCTTATAAGAAATTAGTTAGGTTCTCTCGACACATTATCACAGAGATTCAATAATAAACACTAACTAATCTCTCCTTAATCGGTGGCGGACCTACCTTATGTAATGGGGGTCAATTGACCCCACATTATTGGGCAAAAAATATTTTAATACATATATTTTTGGAAAATAAAAATTATACACTTAATTGACACCCCAAAAATTTTACGACATTATACCGCAATTCATCAAACTTGTTACAATTTTATAAAATGTCCATTATATTTCATTATTATCCACTATAATTTGAACTTGATCATTATCACACCTTGAAGTTCTTATTGTTAATTCATTACAACAATAAAAAAAACTAAACTAATTGATTTACAATTATATCTTTAGTTGTGTATGTTAGTTATAGGTGCGGCACATCACGACTAATTAATCGTGCGTGCGCGTTTTGGAGGCCCAACACGAACACGTCATAATTACAAAATGTGTTGGGTTCTCTAGCATGAGCACGATCACAAAATGTGTGATCCCAAACAAACTACTCCCTCCATCCCAAAATAAGTGTCTTGTTTCATTTTCTAGTAAGTTAATTATGCATGAATTGTCAATAATATTTTTATAAAAAGTTAGTTAGGATATCTCAATACATGATCACGAGGATGCAATAGTAAACACAACACACTAACTAACTTCTCTTTAATTTTTCTCAAAATAAAAATGAGGGAGTATTAATTAATTATGTAAATGTACAGTACTAAATATTAAATAAGCAAGCATTGGGAGTACTGATTCCCTGGCCCCAACCAACATACATTGAAACCACACTGAACAAACAACCAAGAGGTCCAAGACAAATGCAAAACTTGTTCACATGAATAGTGATCCGAGTAGAGCTATAGGTAGAGTTTGAATTGTCTTAACTTTGAATTCATTAAAACCGTAAATTAAAACCCATAAGAATTTTGTGTCTCCTAATTACTGTAAGACAGTCTACATGAGAACCATCCTCGCTGGCACCTTTATATGAAGTTGGTGGAGGTGGTTGGACACAATCAATATACACACAAAAGAAAAAACTGTAAATGAAATTGAAGGTGTAGGACACGTAATACATGAACGTAAGAGAGTCACAATGAGCGGCGCCAATTACATGGATAAAACGGACAGCATGAATGATGTGCCTACAGTACACCAAACACCAAAACTAAACATACTCGTATCGCTTCACATAAATGGCTGCGAGAATGGCAGTTGGGGCTCATTTAATACATCATCAAATCAGGCAAAGGACGGTGAAGATTTTATGCTTAATTAGAGCATTGTCATTATCATTAACATTCAAATTAAGACACTGCATTGCATGTATGTGGTACTATACTAACTAGTTTTGCTTTCTTGAAAACCACTATATAAACATCTGCGAGCTCTCTATATCTTTAAAGCATCATCAAATAGAAGCAAAAGAAGAAGAAGAAGAATGGCTACGAAACCAGGAATTCTTACGGACTGGCCGTGGACGCCTCTCGGAAACTACAAGGTTTCTTCAACTTACTGATCTGTTGCTGAGTTCAGCTTCAGCCCAAGCAAAGAGAAGATTATTCTTCCAACGGTATAATTTTATGATGGCTCGGTTCAATATCAAGCTTCGTCTAATGTCTCTAATGTCATCCACACAAACAAGAGTTAGACTGGGGACCTCTCATTTCAAATCCTCTATCCCCATCCGCCCAATCACCTCCCTCCACGTGTACACATCATCCAGTGTAAGCTAACTCTGTCATTAGTGACACAAATTCATAAATTTTCACACAAGAGATTCATGAGAGCTTCGGGTGGGTCGGATACGATCCGAGTAGGCTTGGGTCAACCCTGCCCATACGAGATTCATGAGAGCACACATTCACTCCAGAGTTCGAACCCAACTGCTTTTTCGGATGCTCACGAGTTCAAGTCCAAATAATCATTTCTATCTGAAACACATCAAAATCTGACAATAACACTGTGCTTGATCCTCAGCTCAAGCCTTAGCCCATATTTGCACAAAAGATCGCACTTGTCAATTTCCAAAGCTTCAAATCAAAATGTGTTCAAAGCTGACATTTCTATTGAAGAGTAACAACAATAAGTCTGATATACAAGAGAGCTAAACATTACACAGGGCTCTTATTTCTTCTCAATTATCACTCCTATAATTTCACTCGCATCCTCTACAAAAGACTAGCCCTGAAAGAATACACTCCAACGAGTTCAACTTTACACAGGAATCGATTGGGGGCAAAGAATGAAATAAACCCGTGTATGAATCATTTGAGCCGTGTTGTGCCAATTTTAGTAAACAATTGTACTGCAGGAATTAACTAGCCATGAATATTGCATTGTTGTAAGTAAGGGTGTTGATACTTAACATGTTGGCTCCAGTAATCTTTGTACTTCCCGATCCCGATGTCCAACCATGGTTTCATGACTCCATCGTAGTGTATCAGTGCTGCTTGCTCAATGTCGCCCCGCTTGACAGCCGGATCAGAACCCAGGCCGAGGGCATGCCATCCACGGTCCAAAGCTATTGTATGGTTGTAGAAAGTGACCCAACCCAAGGGCAGGCTCCCAGGCTGCCACAATGGACGTTTAAGACCCTGCAACCAACCATAGAGCACAATGAGTGTTAAGAACTATAATCTAAATACGACTTTTAGTAAATACTACATGGTCAACTGTGCTCAGGTAGCAAAAAAAAACAATTGGTTTATTGGCCTGCTAAAACCGGTCAAAGATGAGAAGCGATATTTTATGGCACATTGGTCTTGCTATTCTCACACATCAATAGGCCATGAGTTCAAGTTCCTACTCCTAGACTCCTAGCACAGCCTCGCGGTTCACAACACTAGTGATGGAGATGTGCGTTCAAATTGAGAAAATGATACGTTATGGCTCAAGGTCTCGCTATTCTCAAACATAAATTGGCCATGTAATCTCTATACACCTTAAGCGTGAGTTTGAGATCCGACTCCTAGCACAGCCTCGCAGTTCACAAGACCAGTGATGGAAATGTGTGTTCAGGTTGAGAAAGATGATACATTATGGCTCATTAATCTCGCTATTCCCACACATCACAGGCCATGACATCTCCATACACCTAGCATGAGTTCCTACTCCTTGACTCCAAGCACAGCCTCTTAGATCACAACACTAGTGATGAAAAAAAAAAGTGTTCAAAGTTGCAAAGATAACAGATAGAGAATGTGGAAGTCCATACCAGTTGCAAGTACTTGTGGTAAACGGCGGTTAAATTTCGTCTTCTCCACCGCTGCAAGTCAAACAAGTTCATCCCAAACGCCCATGTGCATGTCTTCATGTCAAATCTCTTAGCCACAAATGGGTCAGAAAAGTTGATGAATCTATCCATCTGACGGAATGAAGCTTCATTTTCCTTACAAGTCTCCACTGCTCCATTTACTTTTCCCTTCATATCGACACTCCAAAGTTCTGTTAGATCTCTTTGGACAACCACATCGTGATCAAACAACACGATCTTATCAAGTTCAGGGAAGACATCTGGGAGATAAAAACGAAGGTGGTTCAGAGAGGAATTAAATCTCGAGTCCTGGGAGTTGTGCTTCTTCAAGGCTGAATTGTACTTGGTGGACAACCATCCAAAATCCTCTATATTCTGGATCTGAATTGTGGCTTTGCCAGGAGGATTTAATATGAACCACATTAAGATTGCGGGGAAGTAGAGAGAATTAGTCACCACATGGAAGACAATTTTCTCGGGATCCTGAAAATAAACAAGCAAAAATAATTATTAGGCTTTCTTGCATTTATTATCAGGGACACCTAATTTTTCACAACAATGGAATGAACCGGTGTACTAGAGATAATATTAGAATGAGAAATAATTCATCACCCTTAAACCCCAAATCCACAAGCCGGTAAGGAAAGGATAGACAGGCAAAGGCATATTTGAAGTCAACTCTAGACATTAACATCTTCAATGTCATGTGCAACCAAAAGTGGATTTGTTCTTTCAAATAACCAATTCAAAGACAAGCAGGCTTGAACCTAGGAAATTGGTACTTAATAATCGACATAGAGTGCAGGCAACAACCACGCATATGTTCAAGTACTCATTAAAATGAATACTTGATTTAATTAGATCTTATTTGAAAAAATTCCAGTTGCCCTAAAAAGGTTAGAAAGATGCTCAGACAGTTTACCTTAGCTGTAGAGACCGTAGAGCTCACTACCACTGCACAAGCTAGAACATTGTCAGAGAAGACAGCATAATGATAGAGATGTGGATCATGCAATTTCTGTTGGTTAGGAAGCTGCCTCTCCTCAGGCTGCAGGGAAAAGTATTCAGCAGTCAACCGCATAGAGAGGCAGTGGAGGCCTTTCGGGGTAGTCCTACCAGCAAGATCAAGAAGATATGTTGCTTCATCCTTATGCATCCGGACCTGTTCTTCAGCATTATTAGTCATAGCTCGGAGCTTATTCGCCATAGCATAGCAGTCTGGATATAAACGACTGGCTTTAAGCAAGGAAGACTCCATGGATCTCATTTTCTGTAAAGCACTGCAAGTTTCACAATCTTTATATCAAAATTGAATTGACTTCCCATAACTAAATAAAAGCTTGACGTGTTCTATTCCTAATTTTTGCTGATACGCCGCAGTAAAACAGAGAATGGGGGAAGAAATTTTTATACCTCCTTGACAGATCTGAATCCTTGTTCGCATCACCAACAGCTCGTTCCAGTTCTTTGATCCGCAATCTCAACTCCTTCACTAGATGGGAGTTGCTGCCTGCCGGTGCAAAAGTCAAGTATGCTCTGGCTCTAATCACCTGATCTTTTATATGTCTTACATTCTCATCAGTCCCTCTTCTTGACTGAGGCCTTAAATTAGGATCATGTTGGATTTTTGTTTGGTCCGGTGGTGTCTGGAACCAATACCAAATTAAAAGAAATTAGAAAACTGCAAATTATATTATTTTGTTTATTCAACCAAATGATGTAAATTGCTGGCTAGAATTGTATCAGCTGTATTGCAGGCAGTTCCAAGAAATGCTCCATCGTGATTTTACATCAAATTTGCAATTATCAGTTCCAATGTTTCCCCAAGTAAAATCTATTATGTGAAAATTAGGTGCTCCCTATATACTATACTCTGCACTATCATTTATCATGAAGAGATGACAAACCAAACAAGATTTACCAACCTACAAGAGGATAACATTGCACATTTGCACCTCAAAATTTTAAAAAGTGCATCCAAACTACTACATTTGAAAGACTCTATAAGGCGAAAAGCTTTTTGTATCT
>JAYMTI010000160.1:0-12532 GCA_036897505.1 Pelargonium transvaalense | reverse complement strand
CTGTTGTAGCCGTCGCCAGCTGAGCTAGTAGTCTGGATTTTTGAGTAAGAAAGTCTGCTTGAGAGGAAGAGGAAGAAGAGCTTGGTTGAGTCTGTGAGGTGGTTGTCTTGAGTTTGAGGTTGATTAACTTTTGGACTGCTGAATTTGTAATTTGGGTTGCCTTACAGCCCTCCCACCATTTTACCCGAAACTCGCGGCCAAAGATTGGAGAGTCTTCAGTGTCTGTGCCGAAAGTGAACGTCCAGGCGAGAATCCAAGGGATTGAAAAATGGGCCATAAAAGGAAGCAGTTGGTCCAAATATGTTTCCTCAGAGTTGGGGAAAGCCTTTAAAAATAATTGAAATTGAGTTAAAACTGGAGATGGTAGTTTAGTGGCGACAAGGCCCCATTGATACCACCATAAATGAGTAAACCATTTTGGGAAGGAAACTGGGTTTTTATTATTGAAGTAGAAAAACCAAGAATGATTGAATGGTCGTACACAGAAGGCACGAAACCAAGCAGTTTTATAATCAAAATAATTGAAAAAAGGAAGAAGTGCTTGACCCGTGAATTTTTTGTAAGAACAAAGAGGAGCGCCCCATTCAGAGGGTTTTAAAACCTTATTGATCAAACATTTTGAGTATAAAATTTTTGATTGATTGGAGGGGTCAAGGTTATGTGTAAGGGTGATTGAATCGGTTTGAACAAGGATGCGTTCGTAAAAAAGACGATCCTTTAAATGATGATTTTGAATAAAAAAATTACCATTTGAAAATAGCAAAGAAATGATGTGATCAAAATTTGCTTTGGAGTATTCAATTTTAAAAAGATCAGGCTCCAAGAGAAATAAAACTTCAATAGCTTCTTTAATAGCATAGGCTGGGTCTACCTTTGATTTAGTGGAAGGAATACTGGTGGGTTGTGAGGTAGATGGGGTTTTTGATAATGGTGAAAAGGGATTTTGAGAAATGATCGAAGGAGGATTTTGGAGAGTGGCCATGAGATAGTTTGATGGCGAAGGAGTCATTAATAAAGGGAAATTTTGAGTAGTTTTTTGGGTGGATATGGGAGGTGGTGAACCAGATGGTTCTATCTTGGCGATTTTGAGAATTGCAGATTGAGAACCTGAAGAAGAGGATGAATTTTTTGATTCCTTAGAGGGAGAAGATGGCGTTGCCGCCGATTTAGTCAATTTTGAGTATGAGTCAGCGGTAACCCTTCGGGTTACTTGTTTTGATTCGCGTTTAGACATTTTCCCTGAAGAAATTCACGGGAAAGAAAATCAGGTAAATTATTAGCAGAACCTTTAATATATTCGATATCAAAATCAAAATTAGATAACAAAGCTTGCCATCTGGCAAAAATCTGTTTAGAAACTATATTTTTGACATCTTTTTGCAAAATTTCTTTAGCAGATTGACAATCGACACGAAGAAGAAATCTTTTTAAATAAAGATCATCTTGAAATTTGTTGATACAAAGAACAATAGCCAAAACTTCTTTTTTGACTGTGCTGTATTTTATTTGAGTATTATTCCAAAAACCTGAATAAAAACGAACCAAATCTTCTTTATTAGTTTGAGAAAGTTTTTGTTTTAAAATACCTCCATAACCTATATCTGAAGCATCTGTTTCAACAATAAGGGATGCAGAGGGATTTGGAAGGACTAAACAAGGAAGTGTTTTCACTTGCTCTTTAATTTGTTTTACTATATTAGTATGTTTATTAGTCCAGGGTTCAGGGTTCTTTTTTAATCGTTGATACAAGGGTTTACATATAATCCTAAGGTCTTGAAAGAAATCTGACACATAATTTAGGCAACCTAGGAATCTTTGAAGTTGAGTTTTATCTTTAATTTCATCGGGAAATTTAGAAGTAAACTCTAAACTCCTATTAATAGGCCTAATCATGTTATCTTTAATCTCATGACCTAAGAATCTAATTTCTGTTTGAAATAATTTAATTTTTGGTAAAGACACTACAAGACCGTTTTGTTTTATTAGATTATAAAATTTTTCTAAATGTGAAAAGTGTTGATTTATTGATTTAGAAAAAATTAGAACATCATCTATGTATATAATGGCAAATTTTTCAATGGGAGCGAGGATGTCGTTCATTATGTTTTGGAATTCAGATGGGGCATTTTTTAATCCGAACGGCATAACGTTCCATTCATAATGACCAAAAGGGACGTTAAATCCTGTTTTATACCTGTCTTCTTCGGCTATTTGAATTTGCCAGAATCCAGATTTCATGTCAAATTTAGAAAAAACTTTTGCATTACATAATCTTTTAAGGAGGTCTCTTTTATTAGGAATAGGATATCTAATCCATTCGAGGACTTGATTTAGGGGTTTGTAATTTATTACTAACCGAGGGGCTCCTCGTTCTAATTCTGCAGCATTCATGACATAGAAAGCTGAGCATGACCAAGGAGATTTTGATTTCCTAATTAATTTATTTTTTTCTAATTCTCCTATTTCTTTAATGCATAGTTCTCTTAATTCTTCATTCATTTGAATCGCCCTAGCTCTTGTTGGGATTGCCTTTTCGTTAAACCCTTTAATGTAAGGAAGTTTTATTACATGTTTCTTTCTATTCCAAAAGGCATTAGGAACTGGAGCGCAGATGTTATTAGAAAATTTATTTAGCAAATTTTTAACTTGAATTAGAACTTCTGGGTTTTGAATCTGTTCTTTAATCCTTAGGGTCTTAATCTCTTTAGTTAAAGATAAACAATGGTTTTGTTTATTCTGAATTAAGTTTATATTTTGAGAAATTATGGCGTCTTGAAGGGTTTGAATGTTGCGTTGTTCAACTGGGAAGGTGAATTTAAAGGTTATGTTTTTTCCAAATAGGGTTGAGTTTATTCCTTCAGTGGTGACAGAAAAAGGGTATAAGGCGGTAATGAATGGGCTTCCTAGAATAACATTAGTGCTTAGGTTCTTGACTAATATAAAGGGTAATTTTAGACAAATTCCATTATTGCAAATTCCAACTTTACTTAACTTATACTTTATATTCAAAGATTGATTATTGGCTGATTGAAGTCTTTCAGTTGTTTTTTCATAATATTGGGTAGGAATTAAACCTTCTTGAATACAATTTTGATCAGCTCCTGAGTCTACTAAAGCAGTGGCTTGAAAATGATATTCATTATTGATTACTAACATTACTGTAATATACCATTTGTGAGTATAAATTTTTTGAATTATGTTTATAAAGTCACTATCCCCTTCTATGGGGTTGCTTGATTCACCTATAACGTCTTTATTTTTTAAGTTTTTAGGGGAATTATCACTTATTAGTTTATTTAATTCTAATTCTAGAAGTTTTTTATTTATACTTTTGTTTTCTAGTTTTAATTCGTTAATTTCATTTTTAATAGTTTTAATTTCATTTTGCAAATCTATTAATGTTACAGGTTTGCGCTCAGATTTATAAGTTTTAATTAGAGTGTCAAGATTATAAGGTTGGAAGACTTTACTAGTTTGACTAGTTTGTTCTTGTTCAATGATTTCTCGAAGTTTGATTAGTGCTTCTTTTCTCTGTTCTAAATTTTCAATATTTAGAATTAATTCATATAAAGCTTCTTTATTAGATGAAATCATATTAATAGTTTTACAAACACAATTATCTACTTTATTTTCTTCTTCTTCTTGATCTGAAGAAGAGGAAGTAGATCTAATTTCATTAACATAATCGTCAGGTTCTTCTGAAGAATATGTTAAGGAGTCGTTGTCGTGATCAGAATCAGACAACAAAAGATTGATTAATTGAGTTTTTAATTTATCGCTCACTTCGAGGCTATTAATTTTTCCTTTCATTTTACACTCATTTGAATAATGACCCACTCTTTTACATTTCCAGCAAACAGGTGGTTTGGATGATGATGGTCTAGGTTCTTTAGTTTCATAGGGTTTTTTAATTGATTTGTGCTTAGATTTATACCTGGGTTTATTAGACCTATATGAACTAGAGAAGGTATTGGGTTTTGAAGGCCTAGGATAACTCTTAGGGATTCTTTTGACAAATCTTCCTTTAACTCTAGAGGGTGCTGTGATTTTTTCATAACCATATTGGATACAGAAATCACCTAGCTCTCTTTTACTCTGAGTTTTATCAGATTTTAGTTTTGATTTTAATCTAAGATCATTACACAAGGCTAATCCTTCTAGATTTACATAGTTAATTAAGGCACCATAAGTCAAGAAATCATAAGGAATTGATTGATTATAATCTGATTTAATCCTATTTCGGACTTTCTCAGCGAAAAGCTTTGGAAGTCCAGCTAAAAATCTCTCTTTCCAGAAGCCTTGGTTGCTATCTTCTCTTGAGAAGACTCTGGTTAGAAAGATATCTTTATACCACCTAAAATCATGAAGTTTTGGACAAGTAAGGTTCATGAGTTGTTCAGAACTTTGGTCTTGTAGGCGAACAGGGTCTCCTACAAAGTTTTTAAGAATATGCATTAATAAGGTATTGACGCAGTCAGTTTCTACTGTCTGAACATGCATCCCATTTTCTTCTTTTATTATGGTTTTAGTAGCTTCTAAAATTTGAGTCTTTTCTGTGGTGGTAACATAATTATCCCACCATCCTTTTAATTGGCCAGTGAAACCATTAATAATGAGGGTGAGAACTTCTCGTTCATTCACCTTTTTACTCCGGTAGGCGTTTGCCGCCATGGTCATTTCCTTTAGAAGATTTATGATGTTGTATTCAGACAAAGCATCAACATCCCAAACATAGATGGAGGTTCCATCATATGTACTGCGAGGTGCAGTTTCTTCTAAAGATAGGTCTGGGGGAGTAGGTCGAGGATACCAATTAAAAGTCCGATATGGTTCAATTCTTGACCCATCGGATAGTCTATGACTCGAAAGTTTATTAATACTGAGATCTGTAAATTCTTTTTCTAAGTCATCTACAGATTGAGTTATGGTATTAATAGTTCCGCGTGAGTTTTCACCTATGTTTAATTTAGACAACTGAGAATTTATTTTTTCTAAGGTGTCGTCATAGGGAGTTTTTAGAGTAAAGGGATGAGTCTGAAAATCTAAGGGAGTGAATGGGGGTTTTATTGTTTTGACTAATAGATCTTGCGATTGACTATTTTGCTCTATTCTGGATAGTTGTTCTCCTATAGTAATCAAAGTTTGATTAGCAAAATTATTTTGACTGATAATTTTTTTATCACTATCTGTACTATTTTGTTCCTTAGGCTCTTCTGCTAAGGGAGATGCAAAAATATGGTTTCCTGTATTAGTCGTTTTTAAAAGTAAGGCTGTTGCCGGAGGATGGACTGAAATAATATCTTGATTATTCATTGTTTTCCAGGTTCTGGTAACTTGATTGAGGGGATTAATGTTTGAAAAGGGATAAGTGATGTTATTATTAAAAGAATGGATTTCAAACCAGATAAAAAAGGGAATATTAGTTTTTACTTGTCTCATATATGAATACCATGTTTCTCTAATATTAATCCTATCTGGGCTGTCATAATTGGTTAGAAACCAATTTCTTTTATCATCATTTTTAGAATCGAAATAATCTACTTTTAATAATTCTTTGTCTATTTCAAAGGGAGAAATCATCATATTAATATGATACATATCCATTTGAGTAGGAGTAGGAGAAAATTCTTTATTTCTCGCTGTTAACAGACTTTGATTATCTTCAGACTCTGCTGAGTCTTCCTTTTGTTCTTTATAAAAGGTTTGAGGAACGGGTTTTGAAAAATCTACTTTATTTAATTCGATAGGAGAGTCAAGAGATCTCCTAGGGATATTGATAACTTGAACTGGGCTAGGCCTAGCAGATGAAGTAGAGGCTCTAGACGGTTCATATTGAGAAATCCTAGGTCTGGGAAAATAATTTGAAAAATCTATTTGAACAGACCCTTCAGCGTTCTCAAATATTGAGGCTTTTTGATCTAAATTTTCTAAGGGTTGATTTTTCATTAAATTATCTAAATTCCATTGATTAGATTTAGTAATTTCGTTCCATTTCAGTCTTTTAGGGACATGAACTAAAGTATTATGAGTATTGGCTTCAAAAATTAAGGTTTCATCTTTAATTGAAGATATTTTGGCCTTAGGGTCAATGGTAGTAGTCATTACTTTATAATAAATTCGGTAAATTAAACAAATTGATCTCGAATTAGTAGTGACTTCCATATTTTTAGTTTGAATTGTTAATATTAATGAATCCAAGATATTAGGGTCATGTAATGATAATGAGAAATTTGGAAAACAATTAAAATACACCGGTCCATTAGCTAAGTTTGATTCAGCTAAAGCTAAGATTGAGTTTTCAAAATTTAAGTGCCTAGCATCTCTAAGACACATGAATAAAGGAATATTTAGGCCTATCCTAAATAATGGTTTAATAGCAACTTGAACTAAACCTATATGAAGAAACTTATATTTCTTCCTATGTTCATGAATAGCTTGAGAAGAAAATAATCTAATATCTTCATGAGCACTATTTAGAGGAATAGTTTGTTCATTTTGCTTAATTGAATAGTCTGACTTGAATTCAAAAGTTCCAATATGATAAATTGATTTAGGGTTTTGTTTTGGAATCGTCCAATTTTGAAGTCTGTTTTCTATTTCTGCTATATTAACTTCTGCTGAATTAATATCAGTTGAATCTATTTCACTATTATTATCCCATAAATTATTATTATTAAATCTACGAGTTAAGCTTCTAGCAAGATTACTCATTAAAATTTACTTTTCTAAAATCTAGTTTATAAATTGTCTAAATTCTTAAACTGCTAAACTTGATTAACCAATCACGGGACCATCCACTGGGACCACCTAACGCCTATCTCGGCTGACACGGCTGACCAACAGTTACAGGACTGACCAACGCCTTTAGCTAAACAAATTTAAACAATTTAAAAATTTTAAACAAATTTAACTTGATTTAAGAAAATTAAATCTTAATGATTAAAAGAGATAGAAATTTAACTAGGATTTATATAATAATAAAAACAAGGAAAATATAGTAAAATAAATAGATTGAAAATAAGACTTTCAAAAATTAAACTTACACACTTTTGAATCGGTGAGCTTCTGTACGAGGCTCTGATACCAGTTTACTACAGGATCGTGAAAACAGAGGATCTTGAATACAGAGGATCGTGAATTAAGATAAATACAGAGGATCTTGAAATTCAGAGGATCTTGAATACAGATACAGAGTATTAGTATCGAAAATTAATACAGAGAATGCTGCTGAGGTAAGAAGCTTAACAACTCAACAACTGGGATTTTATACAGGCTTTTTTAAAGCTGAGGTAGGGAACCTAACAACTCAACTATGTAATATGAGAGCTTGTGAGATGGAGCTTTTGAGATGGAGCTTGAGTAAGCAAAATGTCTCTGTGAAATTTTGCGTGCTTGAGTCTGAAGAGGCTCCTCTGATTTATAGATGGAGGCGGACTTCAAAGATCTTCAAATGGGCTTCAATCTGTCTTGGGAAAGAAGCTGAAAGGAATCTTTGCTTTCGGCGTGTGGGCCATGCTCTGTCGGCCACTTTTGACTTTTGAGGAGGAATCTTTTGCTTTCGGTGCGTGGGCCCTGCTTTGTCGGCCACAAAGTATCTTTAGTAGAAGAAGTCGTCATGGATGACGTTTTGAGTTTTCAGAGGCGTCATGGATGACGTTTTGAGTCGGCTGGCGTCATGGGTGACGATTTTGAGTCGGCTGGCGTCATGGGTGACGATTTTGAGTCGGCTGGCGTCATGCGAAGGCACAAACTATTTGGAGAAGAATCCGTTGGGGTCGAAGTCTTCTTCAATGTCGTCTAGGCCCTGAATGAGATCTTCATTATTATCTTCATCGTCTCCTTGAGCAAATTGGAGACCGTAGCATCCTTCAGGATCAACTTGGTCGCTGAGGGACTGGAATTGAGAAGAGATCTGCTGGCATTCTGCTGCTGTTGTAGCTGTTGCGAGCTGAGCTAGTAGTCTAGATTTTTGAGTCAAGAAGTCTGCTTGAGAGGAGGAGGAGCTTGGTTGAGTCTGCGAAGATGATGCTTGAGAGGTGGCTGTCTTGAGCTTGAGATTTATTATCCTTTGGACGGCTTGAGTAGTAACTTGAGTCGCCTTACATCCCTCCCACCATTTTACTCTGAACTCGCGGCCAAAAACCGGAGAATCTTCAGCGTCGGTGGCAAAGGTGAAAGTCCATGCCATGATCCAAGGAAGAGAAAAATGGGCCATAAAAGGCAGTAATTGATCCAGGAATGTTTCCTCAGAATTGGGGAAAGCCTTTAAAAATGTTTGAAAATGATTTAAAACAAGAGGAGGAAGTTTGGTGGCTAAAAGACCCCATTGGTACCACCAGAGATGAGTAAACCATTTTGGAAATGAAATGGGGTTTTTATTATTAAAATAGAAGAACCATGAATGGTTAAAAGGCCTTATGCAAAAGGCACGGAACCAAGCGGTTTTGTAGTCGAAATAATTAAAAAATGGAAGGAGCGATTGTCCTGAGAATTGTTGATAAGAACAGAGAGGAGCGCCCCATTCAGAAGGTTTTATAACTTTATTAATTAAACATTTTGAATATAAAATCCTTGACTGATCAGAAGGATCAAGGTGATGAGTAAGAGTGATGGATTTAGTATGGACAAGGATTCGTTCATAATAAAGACGATCTTTGAGATGGTGATTTTGAATAAAAAAATTGCCGTCTGAAAAAAGTAAAGAAGTAATTTTATCAAAATTCGATTTGGAGTATTCAATGGAAAATAAATCTGGTTCTAAAAGAAATAAAACTTCAATGGCTTCTTTAATCTCATAGGCCGGATCGACCTTGGGTTTAGTAGAGGGAAGACGAGGTGTCTGTGATGGAGAAGGGAGTTTGGATAGTGGTGAGAAAGGGTTTGGAGAAACAAATAAAGGAGGGTTTTGAAGGGTGGCCATCAGATAATTTGAAGAAGAAGGGGTTTTTAATAAAGGAAAATTTTTAATCGTTTTCTGGGTGGATGGTGGTGAGCCAGATAATTCGACTTTGGCTACCTTGAGGGTTGTAGGTCGAGACCCAGAAGAAGAGGATGAACCTTTTGAATCTTGTGATGAAGAGGCTGGCTGTGCAGCTGTTTGAGTTAATTTTGAATATGAGTCTGCAGTAACTCTTCGAGTTACCTGTTTTGATTCTCTTTTAGACATTTTCCCTGAAGAAATTCACGGGAAAGAAAATCAGGCAAATTATTAGTAGAGCCTTTAATATATTCAATATCAAAATCAAAATTAGATAATAAAGCTTGCCAACGGGCAAAAATCTGTTTTGAAACAACATTTTTGACATCCTTTTGTAAAATTTCTTTAGCAGATTGGCAATCTATTCGAAGAAGAAATCTTTTTAGATAAAGATCATCTTGAAATTTATTAATACAAAGGACGATTGCTAAAACCTCCTTTTTAACTGTACTATATTTTTGTTGAGTATCATTCCAAAAACCAGAGTAAAATCGAATTAAATCTTCATTATTAGTAGGAGAAAGTCTTTGTTTTAATATTCCTCCGTAACCTACCTCAGAGGCGTCTGTTTCGACAATAAGGAATGCAGACGGATGAGGGAGGACTAAACAAGGAAGGGTTTTGACTCGTTCTTTGACTATCTTGACTGCATTAGTGTGTTCAATAGTCCAAGGTGGTGGATTCTTTTTGAGCCTTTGATATAAGGGTTTACATAGAATCCTAAGGTCTTTAAAGAAGTCAGAGACATAATTTAAACATCCTAGAAATCTTTGTAGTTGAGTTTTATCCTTTATTTCGTCGGGAAATTTAGCGGTGAACTCTAAACTTCTATGAATTGGTTTAATCATGTTATTTTTAATATCATGACCTAAGAATCTGATTTCAGTTTGGAATAATTTTATTTTTGGTAAAGAAACAACAAGGCCATTTTGTTTAATCAAATTATAAAATTTTTCTAAATGACTAAAGTGTTGGTCGATAGAATTTGAGAAGATTAAGACATCATCAATATAGACAATGGAAAATTTTGAAATGGGGGAAAGTATATCATTCATTATATTTTGAAATTCTGAAGGAGCATTTTTTAATCCAAAGGGCATCACATTCCATTCATAGTGTCCAAAAGGAACGTTGAACCCAGTTTTATATCTGTCTTCTTCAGCTATTTGAATTTGCCAGAAGCCAGATTTCATATCAAATTTTGAAAAGATTTGAGCATCACAAAGTCTTTTTAAAAGATCTCTTTTATTTGGAATTGGGTACCTAATCCATTCTAAAACTTGATTAAGAGGTTTATAATTTATTACTAACCTTGGGGCTCCTCGTTCTAGTTCTGCAGCATTCATAACGTAAAAGGCAGAGCAAGACCATGGTGATTTAGACTTTCGAATTAGTTTATTTTTCTCTAAGTCTGTTATTTCTTTAATACATAATTCTCGAAGCTTTTCATTCATTTGAATAGCTCTGGATTTTGTTGGAATATTTGTTTCCTCAAATCCTTTAATATAAGGGAGTTTAATCACATGTTTCTTTCTATTCCAGAAGGCATTAGGAACTGGGGCACAAATGTCTTTGGAAAATTTTTCTAAGAGTGCTTTAATAGTTTGTTGAACCTTTGGGGTTTGAATTAGGTCTTTTGTTTTTAAAATTCTGATTTCTTTAGTTAGTGATAGACAATGATTTTGTTTATTTTTAATCAAATTTATATTTTGAGAGATTATGGTATTTTGAAGAGTTTGAACATTTCTTTGTTCAACGGGGAAGGTAAATTTAAAGGTTATCTTTTTATTGAATAAGGTTGAATTTATTCCTTCTGTATCAACTGAAAATGGGTATAAGGAAGTAATAAAAGGGCTTCCTAAAATAACATTAGTGCTTAAATTTTTTACTAGAATAAAAGGTAATTTTAAACAAATTCCATTATTACAGATTCCAACTTTACTTAATTTATATTTTATATTTAAGGATTGATTATTGGCTGATTGAAGTCTTTCAGTGGTTTTTTCATAATACTGGGTAGGAATTAGACCCTCTTGAATACAATTTTGATCAGCCCCTGAGTCTACCAAAGCAGTGGCTTGAAAATGATATTCATTATTGATTACTAACATTACTGTAATATACCATTTATGAGTATAAATCTTTTGGATTATGTTTATAAAATCACTACCCTCTTCTACAGGGTTGCTTGATTCGCCTATAATATCTTTATTTTTCAAGTTTTTAGAGGGATTATCGTTTATTAGTTTATTTAATTCTATTTCTAAAAGTTTTCTATTTATATTTTTGTTTTCTATTTTTAACTCGTTAATTTCATTTTTAATAGTTTTAATTTCTTGTTGCAAATCTATTAATGTTACGGGTTTGCGCTCAGATTTATACGTTTTGATTAGAGTGTCAAGATTATAAGGTTGGAAGACTTTACTAGTTTGACTAGTTTGTTCTTGTTCAATGATTTCTTTAAGTTTGATTAATGCTTCTTTTCTCTGATCTAGATTTTCGATATTTAAAATTAATTCATATAAAGCTTCTTTATTAGATGAAATCATATTAACAGTTTTACAAACACAATTGTCTACTTTATTATCTTCTTCTTCTTCTTGATCTGAAGAGGAGGAAGTAGATTTTATTTCATTAACATAATCATCAGGTTCATCTGAAGAATATGTCAAGGAGTCGTTGTCATGATCAGAATCAGACAACAAAAGATTGACTAATTGAGTTTTTAATTTATCGCTAACTTCGAGGCTATTAATTTTTCCTTTCATTTTACATTCATTTGAATAATGACCAACTCGTTTGCATTTCCAGCAAACAGGTGGTTTGGATGACGAAGGTCTAGGTTCTTTAGTTTCATAGGGTTTTTTAGTTGGTATTGATCTGTGTTTGGGTTTATACTGGGGTTTGCTAGATCGATACGGACTAGAGAAGGTCCTAGGTTTGGAAGGCCTAAGGTAGTTCTTAGGGATTCTTTTAATAAATCTCTTTTTAGTTCTTGATGGTGCTGAAATTTTTTCATAACCATATTGAATACAAAAATCGCCTAACTCTCTTTTACTTTGAGATTTGTCGGATTTTAGTTTTGATTTTAATCTAAGATCATTGCACAAAGCTAATCCTTCTAGATTTACATAATTGATCAAGGCACCATAGGTTAAAAATTCATAAGGAATCGATTGATTATAATCCGATTTAATCCTATTTCGGACTTTCTCAGCAAAAAGCTTTGGAAGTCCTGCTAAAAATCTTTCTTTCCAGAAACCTTGATTGCTGTCTTCTCTTGAGAAGACTCTGGTTAGAAAGATGTCTTTATACCACCTAAAGTCATGAAGCTTTGGGCAGGTGAGATTCATGAGTTGCTCAGAACTCTGATCTTGTAGGCGAATAGGGTCTCCTACAAAATTCTTAAGAATGTGCATTAATAAGGTATTGACGCAGTCAGTTTCTACTGTCTGAACATGCATCCCATTTTCTTCCTTTATTATGGTTTTAGTAGCTTCTAAAATTTGAGTCTTTTCTGTGGTGGTAACATAATTATCCCACCATCCTTTTAAT
>JAYMTI010000159.1:0-12585 GCA_036897505.1 Pelargonium transvaalense | reverse complement strand
ACGGATGCTGGATAGGGTTTTTGGCCGCCAATTACATTGTCGACGACGGTGTTGGTTGCTCGGGGGTTGTGCGGGACAACGAAGAGTACAACGCAGGTGGTGACAGATTGGAAGTGGTGGGAAGAATAGCATATCAATGGCAACAACAGAGGCGACACTCTTCGTGAATGCCTGATCTGGTCCGGCGACGGTTGCGGTTGGCGGTGGCATCGATGAAATCGGACTGGGTAGTGAGGAGATCAGGGGTCGTCTCTGTGTGTGAGGGGGTTGTTGGGCGCTGGACATCGATTCTGTGAAGCGCCGACGGTACATCGGAGGGTCGGTTTCTGCGCCAGTGGTGGAGTGGTGTCAGATTAGAGGTGTTGTGGTGATGTTCCTTCTCTTTAATTAGATTCAGAGCTGCAATAAGGTTCTGCTAGGTAGAAACATCACTGCAAGAAGAATTTAGTAGCAAACAGGAGCAAGCAAATCAAATTAGACTTTTCTTTGTTCAAGCTCAGTACAAAGAGACAAAAAGATGGGTTTCTTGACTCTATTGGAGGTGGCTACTATGCCCATTGTTCAGGTCATCCTGATCACTATATTGGGAGCTGCTATGGCCTCTGAGCGTTGGAATGTTCTCCACGCAGATGCTCGAAAGTATATGAACAAGGTAAATGCGTGATTGCGTGAACTATTCTCATAACTCTTGTTTTTTAATTTTTGTGGCTTAGGAGAATTTTTCTGCTGATATGTAGATAGTGTTCATGGTGTTCACCCCATCCCTCATGTTTGCAAGTCTGGCTAGGACTGTTACACTTGATGACATCATTTCATGGTGGGTTGGTTGCTTGTGGTATTTCTTAATATTTTTCTTTGTTTATGTATTTTCATATTTCAGTATTAGATGACCAACTCAATAGTTGAAGGACCAATCATAGTTTTGTAAATATTCTAACACTAACACACCTCTCACGTGTAAAGCCATTATAGCTTTGCAGGTGGTCCGAAGAGATAGATAGAGAACACATATAGTAGAAGATAGATGTGATGCATAGAAAGATCGGAGAAATAGATGAGAACTTAATCATATGATCTTGGGGCTATCCATGATTCGAACACTTACCTTTTAGTAGAAAACTCTCATATCATATTAGCGGATCAATTCAACTAAAAGTATAAACTGATAGTTGAAAGTCCAATTATAATTGTACGTATATTCTTACACGCAATTCTAGCATTCAAGAACATAAAAGCCACTGTCATATCAAACAAAATTGTGCATGTTGTGCATTCAGTACACATTAAACTTTCAACTAAATGTGCCTCTTTGCGCATTAAAGTAGATCTTTTTTTGCCCTGTTTTCAGGTGGTTCATGCCTATCAACACTGGGCTTACCTTTCTATTTGGAGGTACTCTTGGATGGTTACTTGTAAAAGTACTAAAACCCATGCCTCATCTAGAAGGCCTGATCATCGCCTCATGTGCATCAGGTGATTGGTCGCAGTTTCTTAGCTGTAATTACTTCTTTCTCTTCATAAATTCAAGTCCTCACCAGTTTCTAGTTTCGTCGCTTATCAGGAAACCTGGGAAATCTTGTCTTGATAGTCCTCCCTGCAATTTGTAACGAAGAAAGGAGCCCATTTGGCGATCGTGCCAAATGTAAAAGTACTGGACTATCATATGCATCTTTCTCAATGGCGGTAAAATCTGCTTCTTCCCGACTAAAAAATTACTTAATAGAGATCAGATGAGGGTGTTCAAGGGTTTGTCTTTGTGCAGCTCGGTGGTTTCTTCATATGGACTTACACTTTCCAACTGGTGCGAACTTCGTCTGTGAGATTCAAAGCACTTCAAGCAACCGAAGCAGCTGGGAGAACACCCAACAGTGATTTAGATGATAATCCAGCCTCTCATCTCCTCAAGGGAGTAGATTCAGATCATGTTCATATAACAGTGTTAAACCCCAAGACCAACAAAGACGCAGGAGCTGTAAGTCTCTCTCTCCCTATGAATTAGTATTTGCATATGAGAAATACTAAATGCACAAACTTATAAAAAGTTACGAGAAATGATAAAAATTATGTAGACTGAGCATGAAAATGTTTAGACGAACATTGGAGAATGTGTGAAAATGAAAATGTCTAGACTAGTCGAACATACGTGAACAATGATTTTGTGCAATTATATATGTTTGTGCACCTAGCGCTTTCTTTACATATTGTATACAAATATTAGGCACTGATCTGGGCAATGATCAAACTATTGAAATGTCTGAAATTGCAGATTATAGCCCATGACGTGGTGAGCAGCGAGTCAACGGTGGGTAAAATACTGACATATCTTCACTCACTCGTAGAGGAACTGATGGCACCCCCAACGCTTGCTGCTGTGAGTTTTCGTTAACATTCTCGTGAACTGTAATCCGTTGGGTAAACAAATGAGAAAAAGAAACAAACTGATCACGCCTTTCTATCGTATTATCAGATTGCAGGATTTGTATTCGGCGCAGTTGGGTGGCTGAGGAGCCTTATAATTGGAGACCATGCCCCTCTCAAGGTGATCCAAGACTCAATTAAGTTACTTGGGTACGTAATGTTCTCTCTTTTTGGCTTCTAAAACAATTTATTACATTTGTTTTGTTTGGATGTGCAAATTCTCAATTATATACAACTCATTATATGTAGTTAGCCCTTCAATTCTAAGAATTGGAACACGTAATTATGAGAACCATCATAACTTGCCCATAACATTACTCTCAAATGCGTAATACAATTAGTAGATGAGCGAGGAAAAACTGAGAAATTCAGGAGAAATCAAATGTACTTTTAAAACCTAATTTGCATACAAATAGTGGACACGTGCAAGTCATGTGATGAAAGAAAGTTAATTTTCAACTACAACTAAATGTGACGCAATGAGATGACTAAATTTAAGGTTAATTACGTATCTTGCCGATAAAAAAAAGGTTAATTAAGTATCTTGAGAAGTTCGCTTGGTTGCTTATGTGTTCATAAGCAATATTGTAGGTTATTTTTTCAGAGAACCACGAGTATGATTTAAGGTAAGCCACCAATGAAATTACGGCGCCTCTTTAAAAATCTAGATTAGTATTTACTCCGCTCTCACATAAAATTTGAATGATGTGTCATTTTCTCGTTTGTTTGACTCAACCTGAGGAAAAAAAAGTACGACTTACATTCTTTATCCTCTATTCTAGTTAGTAATTAATTTGAAAGTTGAAACTGTTTCATGGCAACTGCAGAGATGGAACAATTCCTTGCATCACTCTGATTCTTGGAGGCAACCTCACCCAAGGCAAGAAGATTCTTCATTGTCCGGTGTTTCTGATTTATAGTGTTGAGTTGAACGAATAACATTTTAGGTTCTAACAAAGGTGTTAAACTTGGAATAGGGATGCGCACATCAAGAATCAAACCAATGGTGATAATTGGTGTTATCTGTGTTCGATATGTGGTGCTCCTGCAATCGGGATTTGGATTGTGAGCAGCTAAAAATCTTGGCTTTCTCTCCTCGGACCCTCTGTACCAGTATGCGCTCATGATTCAATATGTGGTGCCACCCGCCATGAACATTGGTACGTGAAACTCACTATTTATACCAATGCCTCAACCATAAAATCCAATTTTAATAGAGTAGACAATTCTTTTGAAACATAGGGAGTATATTTGAACAGAAGTTGCTTGGGAGTTGGAGAAAACAAGAAGGCATAATCCAAAAAATTTGGCATCAAAATTTGAAAAAGTTACTCCACCATCCTAAAATAAGTGTCAACTTTCTATTTGATTAGTTGGTTATACACAAATCACCAACAATATTAGTAAAATAGATGAGTTATTCTTTTAGTTTACTATTTTGAGACGGATAGAGTAATTTTTTTTTGCATAAATCTATAGTTTCTTTTAAAAAAATTCAGGATATGAACTGAATCTAAAAAGCGACAGACCATGAAGTTTAAAAACACGTTACTCTGTTAGTTAACATGAAACAAAACGAACAATGATATTATGAAGGTACCATGACTGAGCTCTTCGACGTGGCAAAAGAGGAGTGCTCGGTTCTTATGCTGTGGACGTACTTGTTCGCAGCTTGTGGCTCACCGTGTGGTCCGCAATCTTCATGTGGATCTTGATCTGAAGACCTCTCTCTCTCTTAGGTCAGTCACAAATGGAGAAGAGTTGCTGAAATTATTATTATTCTTTTTGCCTTGGTTCATTTCTTCTATTATATTGTTGGTGCTACGTGCAATGAGAATATCAATTGCACTATTCTCCTTCCAAAATTATTTATACTGGCTTCTTGTTGCCATTTCTAGTATTCTTTCTTCTATAGTAGCAGAAGCAGCAACTGAAAGTCGTGTTTAATTTCAGTATTGTAATTGGCCTCCTAAGTTTGGTTATGGAAAAAAAAAACATATGTAGATGTATAAGTAAAGTCTTTGATTGGACAATTTCACTAAAAGTCTCGTTTATCTCGCTTTTTGTCCCAAATTGAGTGTTCGTTTCTTAAATTTGTCTTCATCTTTGAACGGATTGAATAGTTAAGTTGAAATGTACAATAATTTGACACAACTTTTAGAAAGAGCCTAATATAAGTGTCGTTTCTTGACATTTTCTTTTCTTAAAATGAGTAATCTCCTTTTTAAAATTTAGTTATGCATTAGCATAAGTTAATATCATTTGAATTTGTTACTTCACATTCACAGAAGAAATGTACAATGCTAAAACACGAGTATTAAAATGATTCATTAACTGTCAAAACTCATATAATCCACTACATAAACTAAATTAATGCTAATTACTTTCATCTTTAATATTCTGAATGTAACCTTAGCTCAGTAGCTTTCAAGGACAATTTGGTAACAAAAATATTGACAAAATTTAGAGTACTTGACTACAAGCTTTATTATCTAAAGCTCAAATCAAATACAATAATGAAATAAAATTACTGTTCCAATTATATGCCTGCCTTTGCAATCAAACATTACACCCTATCCTCCTCAATTGATTTAAATCGCAATGTAGGCAGAGCTCCACGCAGCAATCCTGAACTAATTCACCATACACTCTACAGAACAAGATTGTGAAACAAAAGTATACGAGAAAAGCGTTTTACAGAAGCGTTAGCCGGAGTTTAGGGCGGTTTGGCTGGGTTTCCACAACCTCCATGTGAATCCTAACTGCTTGTAGAACGCTATAAAAAACGGTACCATCCGCCTTCTTAATCTTCTGTTGTTGCTCATCGACTAACCATTCCCCATTCTTCGCATCTGCCTTCGGTGTCAAGTATACAGGCCCTTCTATACCGTACCTGCAAAATACTTAAATGTTTCATCCCTCCGTTCATGCCCGTGTACGCCCAATCATTCTCTAAGCGTCAGTCACAGCTCTCTAGTGGAGGTCGTGGGTTCGAATACTATTGGCTGGGATTGAGGTTATGGGAAAATGGGATAGCTAGCTTTTGTAGTTTAACTAAAAAAATTTAAACACACAATATTGTAAGATCACCCCCTAAGAGTACTATGGTTGATCCGCCCAATTAAACAAAACTAGAAGGAGAAGAAAGGTAGTTAAGAAGCGATATGTGACAAACCGGGTGAATTCACCAATGATCCGTACGGTTAATCAATGGTATACCAATTTTGCTAACTGAGCCATTCTAACTTAATGTTAAGATGTTAAAGAGCAAAGAGTCTCAACCAAGACACGTTCGAACTGGATCCACAAATTTATTGGGACATGTACAAGTTTCGTGTCAAACTCTCATATGCATGGCTGAGTCTCAGTTATTAACTCTATGACTGAGATTCTTTTTTCTCTAAGATATATGAAATCCCTTGTCGAATTGTGCGAATACCTTTTTCTAACACTTTTTTATATATTTATTTTGGGTGGGGATGGGGACGAGCAAGCTACGCAAAGCGATAGTAAAGTGGAGATCAACATGATACCAACACCCATCAGGCCAAGTGGTTTAAGACACTTGGATTTTCTTAGAAGTCTCAGGTTCAAATCTCATCAACAATATTGGTATCACAGAGCAAAAAAAAATCGGAAAGAAAAGAATTGGACAAAAAGTTAAGTAAACATACTTGGGCACAAATACTATAAAGCCATTTGATCTAATCTTCACTATTCTAGCCTCTGTATCTGTGGGTCTGCAACAAAAGAAAAAAAAAATCATAAGCATGCACGTGTGCGCGTTCGTGTGTGTGTTGACAATGTAAGAGAGGAGAGATTTCCATACCGGTTTTTGAAATATATGAGTGTATGGAGTTCTACTGAGGACCGGCTTGCCATCTGAGCATTCCTGTGCCGGTAATTTAAATCTGAGGAAAAAATACAAGTAACAACATCAAGAATCCAGATGCACATTTGATGGGGCAATAACAATATTAGTATTTTAGTATTTTAACTGTGGAAGACAATTGACACCATTTGTTAAGCATAGTGCTGTGTATCGGTCCAAAACTAGACTTGACTGGGTCTCTAAGATAGAGATGACAATGTGGGTTTTAGAGTAAAACGTGAGGGTTTGCCTGACCCAAAAATTGGCCGGGTCAATTTTGTGCAGCCCGAGGCTGCAAAAAATGTGAGTTGGGTTTTGGGTGCCTGCATGTTTGGGTCCAATTTGCCAGGCATGGATCGAAAACCGGACCAGATTGCTTTGGACCAAATTCAATAAAATAAAAGCTTTTTAAGGAAACAATTATAATTGGAGTGAACTGGGTGAGAATAATAAGGGAAAAGGATTATACCAAAAGTAACAAAAAAAAATATCAGTACATTTTCTAATAGAAAAGGTTCTTTTTTCAAAAAATTATAATTTGGTCTGGACCAACCGGTCCGGTCCATTTTTCCACACCCCGAGTTGAGCCTGGTCAAACCTTAAAATTTCAAAGGCCGGAAATGTGATAAACTAAGTTAAGCAACCCATTTATTTCATTGTAAAACATGACTCGCAAGAGAACATAAAAACAGCAATGCACCCAAAATGAAGCGTATTAATTTCTTACTGTCAGAAATACTAGTGAGTTGGGGCTTGTCTTGGCATAACGGTGGGAGCTTGTAAATTCCTAAAGACGCAGCAAGCAACCTGTGCACAATGACATCTGCAAGCAAAAGATATCATCTCAAATTACGACATCACTTTCACCTAGTAACCGCCACCTTGTAATTAATCGGACTAACCTGCATATCTCCTAATGGGAGAGGTAAAATGAGTATAAAGAGCTGCTGCAAGCCCATAATGATGAAATTCCGGAGGGCTAAGCTCTCCACTACAGAAATACACGGCCTACATTTTACCCAAAAAAAAAACTAGATTTTAGAATTGTGCTTTAGTACTTGATTATAGCGCAATTATTCAATTGTAATTACCTGTGTCATGCATCTTGTTGCCATTATCCTAATCAGCTTATTGAAGTATGGATCGTCACTCTGCCAAATGTTTATTTTTTCAGCAAATGGAAATCCGGAGATACAATGTTTCATTGCATACTAAACAAATTCAAGAATACTAAATTCAAAGATAGACCATACGGAAAAAAGCCAAAAGGTAAGGAAGTCCTTACCACAGCATGATCAAGTGAATCAGCTAGCGCTTTTGATGACGAGATGTCCAAGTTGAGACCAACAGCAGCAGCTGTACGCAGAAGAGGTTCAAGCATCTCTTTGGTTGGAGTGGGATGACGCCTAAACACCAAAGCAAAAGTTATCAATTTAACATTGAATGCTTTTGATTAGAAGCAAATTGAAAGGTGCTGATGGTGACATACTTCAGAAAGATGCCTTCTTAAAAGATTGCATACAAAACTTTAGCCACCATTAATGTCATTATCAACCATTTGGAGAGAGAGAGAGAGAGAGAATGAAATCACCAATAAACTATTGAAAAGCATGAGTTTACCTTAAGAGTGAACATGTGGGGAAATGTTTAAGGATTTTCTCTGCAACTGAAATATTAGCAGCAAGCATAAATTCCTCAACCATTTGGTTTGCTTCTCGAATCTGATACATACCTACAGAAATCACCAATACATTTTTTATAAAAAAATAAAAATAAAAATAAAAAATCAGAGAAGAAAGCACGAGCCAATCAATTCAAAAAAATTTAAGCACCTTTCCCAGTACAAAAACAAAACAAAACTAAAGCATCATGAAAAACAAGAATTGGGTTCACAGATGAAATAAGTCAATCTTGTCATAGTTGAGAGTTAAGGGTTCAGATTATTTAGCTTCACACATAATAATATTCCAAGGGTAATGAAGGCACTGATGCTGCCACCTATATACCATTTTTAATTTGTAAAATCCAGAACTTTATGTTAGACTTAATTTCCCAAAAATGGATTGACTGCGGTTTGCTCATTCAATTTAGTATGGATGATTTGGATTCTTACACTACTAGTATTTTGCCAAAAGTTCAATGACTTGTTTTGGGAAATTAAGTCATATAAATTTGAATTATAATAAATACTTTAAACAACCTACCAATGTCAAGAGGGTCATGAGTCTCTGTATCAATTTGAAATTTGACTTCAGCAGAAGCAAGAGTTAAGGCTCCTCTCTCAATACGCCTAAGCCTCATTATCTGTTGGATTATACATAAAAATATCATTTAAGAGAAAAGCCCATGAAATTTAAAAGCAAGTTAATGTCAGTTATAGCCGTTTACTCGTATGGTCATAAATGGCTAAGGAGGCTCTCACATACCTTTGCTAAAGCATTCATATTTCTCAAATCAGTAGTAACAGGATCCATCAACCGACTGCATACAAAATGAAAACAGATTACTTCAATTGATGAAACTAATGAAATGAAACTGTATTGCAGCCACAACCAAGAAACAATCAAACAATGTATCAATACATCCATGAGATGATTTGTTCCTGGTGAGAATTTTACCAAACCAAAAAGGTTCTCATTTCTTGAGTTAAAAAAAGACTTGTTTTATATATCTTGATACCTATGCTTTCTTGAAGAAAAATGACCATAATGAAATCCATAAGTATCATTAATCTAAACTTTAGAGCCTCGACGATCCTACTCAACCCTCAAAGATCAAGGAACATATCACGGAACAAAGAACACTTCAGATCTCTTCTGAACTGTTCCACCTGAGTTGTTTCTCCCACACAAATTACATTCTTCATCTATAAGAAGACTTTTCGAAAAGGCTAACTTTTAATGATTATCCAAAACGCTCTATTGTAGAATCACATAAGCTTGTGTTTTGGAACATGGCTTTGATTTGGAATTTGGAATTTTTATTTCAAAGTTCAAACACATATATAATGTTTGGGAAATCATAGAATTTCAAATGACAATGTAAGAGTTGTCATTTGAAATCTCATGTTGTAGGCATGTTTTGAATCTTGTTGGATTTGAGGCAAATCCAAAACCAAATTCTAAGGCCATCCGAACTCTTGATTTGACTCAAATCCAGCATTTCAAATGAAATATTGGTTCGCAAACACACCATAAGCTTACTTACTGCATTAATTTATACCAAGAAATAGACTCCATTAGTGACAAAACCCAAAGCGAAAGTGTAACAAGAATCTATTTAGATAGATAACTAATTATACACAACTAAAAAAAATGTCTTTTCAAAGACAGCAAAGTAATCTTTCACAAATTCAACCGAAGTGGCTAAAAAATTGTACCTATCATCCATTCTAGCCTGAGCTTCAACGTATGACAACGCTGCACATGATTTAATGACACTTTTTGTGTATCTTGTAGATATAATCTCTGCTTCCGGTGTCATTTCCTGGAATTAAGGAATCAATTGAAGAATCCATATATTACACTCAAAACAGATTAGAGCAATCTATTTGTATGTGTGCACCAATTTGAATTTATATTCTACATGCATGTCTCTCATATAGATTAAATGTAAACGAATAATCTTCCTTACAGCAAACTTCAGCTATTACTTGGTGCAGAAAGCCACTTGATTAAGTATGACGGCATTGATCGAAGATATTTTAGGTAGAGTCCATTGACTCCATTCAGATCTCACAAAACCTTGTCTTCCTGGTATATATATACTAGTGTTCTGATTGTATGGTATGATGTCACATTTATTGATGCACATGGAGCTTATTAAATTAGATGGGTTATTGGGCCATTATGTGAGTTTTGAGTAGATTGTAGCTTGTAAACTTAATATTCCAATTAGGAGTAACACTTCCAGAGAAGCTCTCATGCAATTATACTCGGGATTGTGTGTGTGCGCGCGCGCGCAATGTTTTATTCAAAGTAATCTAATTGTGAAGACAAATAATTCAGCTACGTACTGACATTAATAGCTTGTAAAGAAAATTACTATTTTGTGAATCAGTAGAAGAGAAAAAAGAACCACAATTGTCAAATTTGCTTATCAAGTAGAACAGAGCACATACCCAAATTACAGAGAATGCAAGTCTTTCCACATCAGCTCGAAGAGAACATACATCTGTAAGGTTAAGTATGTTATTCGAGTGAGCTTTCATGCCAAAGAACACACGAAAACAAGTGTTTCTTCCAATACAATAATGCAAGCCTAACATAGAAGTGTACTAAAAATAGAAATACCTTCAGTTAAAGGCTTTGGAAGCATGTCAATTCGCCGCTCAACAAGGTATACAGATGTACCTCTTTGTGAAGCCTCGTCATCAAGTGGGGTCCCAGGGTGCACAAAATTCGTAACATCAGCAATATCTTATCATTACATCATTAAGGACAACAGGTAACAAAAATTAGAATTGAAGCAGACCTCAATTACAATTTAAATACACTTAATTGCTGTAGGAAACCAACAGAGATGGTTTAAAAAAAAAAGAGCTAAAGGACAACTGGTTCGAGATTGAAAAGCAATTCCAAATGAGTCAAATGGCTCTAAAAGTACAGAAATCCAGTTATCCACTAACGACTTTTCTGTCTAAGAACATGCTTAATGTAAATCCAGTTTTTCTAACTGCTTTTTTGTATAATTTATTTTCCATTCTTAAAAGAAGAAAAATACTCTTAGTTTATAGAGGCTCTGAATATTCAAATTGATCCTTTTCCTGACCACATATTATACTAAAGATTCCGATTATAAATAGATTTTCTTAAATTGTACAAAATTATATTGCCTCCTTTTGCATGAGAAAAGGTCAAAGGTCAGTGTGGATACGGACTCCAACTTCAAAATTTCCATTTGGAAGAGCTGTACAATGCAGTGCATCATCAATATCCTTGCATCCCGAGAAAAACAGAATTGGGATTATGTATACAACATTGGACATCAAACTTAGATTAAAGAAATTTGTCCAACTGCAACCTCCAAGATAATAACTAGAACGAGAACAAGATCACGAAAGAAAAAAAAAACAAACACATTACATACCTGGAGGATCCACACTAAAGACTTGCAAATGACGCAAATCCTGTCTAATAGGATTTGTCAGATCTTCAGAGGATACAGACCATGGTAACGGTGGTAAGCATGACAGAACTTGGGATGAAAATGGTCTTGTGTTTATGTCATTCTCTATCAATACAACCTGCACAATTTCCAGTACAAAATGAGTTCATATCATACAAACTTCTTACTCGTTCATCAATCTCCACAATATTCTACTTTAGTTTGTCCAGAGATCACACTTGCTAAAATTAGTAAAGGTAAGCCGTGCACAGATACATATGATTCTATCATTACATACCTCACTTTCAGTATCTCTGTCACCTATTTCTCCAATTGTTCGTACATAATGGCCAGAAGGATATCGAGATTGACAGTCCCAAGAATCAACCGCCACAATGATTCTCTTGTCCATAAGATTCTCCAGCTGCCGAGTTTGAATTCTAATCTTTGGGAATCTACGATCTTTTGAGACAAATAATGGATGGGCAATGCCACCATTGCCCGCAGGCATGGCCATTGGCTCCAAAGATCCACAGTATCTGTGTTTATATTTTTGCATTAGACAACTGTCTATATACCAGAAAAGAACCATAAGACCATTGGATCAAGACAAATGGTGATAGAATAGGTTTAACATGAGAGAGAAGGAAGGAACACCGCAGTTGTACAAGCGTATGAATCCTAACATTTATCCGTGCCTAGCTTCTCAATGAGATCACAACAGTATTAACTGCAACTTTAATTACTATCAAAAAGTTAAGGTGCGTGCAAATGAAAGAAAAAAAGAATACCTAGACCAGTGTTAGTTAGATTAGGAACTGACACAATATCAATCTGAATCCTGATACTTCAATGCATCAAATGGGGCCAGTTCCACGACAATAAATAATTAATAAATTCATAAACTGTTTAGTTAGTTAAGGACTACAGTTAACAAACAGGAGACTAAGATGCCATGTCCACAATTTTGACGGATAAAATTATACTACCCAATATTTTAAAGAACAAAGATTTAAAAAGAGCTACCTCCACTATCTTCGGCTCGGAGAAAGTTGGGAAAATAATTATTACCTCCGTTTCAATATAAGTGTTGATGCGCCTAAAATGTTCGAATCTTTTACACGCACTAGATGACGTCACTCAAGCTGTCACTGTAGGCCTGAGGGGTAAGATCCGGTTATGAGAGGGGT
>JAYMTI010000158.1:0-12586 GCA_036897505.1 Pelargonium transvaalense | reverse complement strand
CAAACGGAGCCTAAATATTCAACATATTTTTGTTAAATATTATGTTACAATTAATATTGTGCCCCTCTGATATTAAGTTCTTGATCCACCCATGAATTCAAGAATCTTTCAGTATTCCATGAGTTCTACAATTCCTAGAAATTAACATAGAGGATGACATCTTCTGTGATAACCTATGATAGCATTGATATGTATACAAAGGCTTAGATATCCGAGAACTAAGGATAAGAGTCTGGGCACAAATCAATTAGGGTTATTATTTTAGAATTTGTTACTCAAGCTAAACTAAATAGAGTACTAATTATAGTTAAGCAAACAAAACCTCATAGATTTCATGCTCAACTTTAAGAACAGAGAAGAAAATTTCTATACTCCCACCAATGCTCATGTTAATCAAGTTTTTCAACAGTTAAATCTAGTGAGGGATGACATACCTCTGAAAATGAATACTTGAATTCTTCTTTGCCTGCAATGCTTCAGCAAGCTCAAGTTCTAAAGCAAGTACCCTTTCTAATGCATTGCCACTGCCTGGAAATTTATTAAATAGGGGGAATTTGCCTCCCAGTTCTTCATTTACCTAAGAAAAGAAGCATAAATAAGATACCCGACGAATGGTACAAGAAAATGATAAGGTGGTAAATGATGCAAATTAGTCACCTTATGTAACTGAGTTAACTCGTGTTCTAAACCTGGGAATTTGGGATCAGAACGATGATCATTTTGCAAAAGTGAGTTCTCACTTTTCATTCTTTCTAACTGCAAGCAGAATACATATATTAAGAGAGGATTGCCATCAAACAATATTAAGTCAGGGCCTAGAGGCCGTAAATAAAAGATAACAAAAATGATATTTATATTTCATCTCCATTCTAGTAAATATATTTCCTCTCCATTCTTTCTAGCGATGCTTAGATACCCACTTTCACATTGCAAGGTATACATACCTCTTCATTTAAAAGATCCATGCTGCACTTCAAAGTTTGGGCTTTAAAATGATCATTGATAAGAGCTAAATGCCTCGTGCCAATGTCTGGATCAACAAGTGCATGACTAGAAACTCCATTTACATCATTACACATAAGAGCATCCTGATAAAGGATTGAACATATAATTTGTTAAAGACCAATCTTTCACCGAGTCCAGTGAATAATATATACAGTCAATCAAGTAACCTCATGCTTCATAGAAACCAAAATATTATTCCCTCTATTGAATGGACAGTGACTGGACTTCTCCCAATATCTTTAGAAACTTAATAAAACTTAATCAGTGGCCCACAAAACCTGATATTAGTTTTATCACATATACTGATGAAAATGTTGCAGGGAAGAATGAGTACACCAGCTATTTAAGATGGTTCATACACACCCATTTGAAGTATTTCAACTCATAGCTTTTATTTAATTACCGTACTATGCTAATTGAGCAAAAAACTTAGTTTCAAACAAAATCACCCCAACATTAAGGGTCCTAAATGTGTATAGCAAAGAATCATGTGATATTGACTGTATTCCTTACTTCGGATATGAGACCATTTACAAGGCAATTAGAGAAGGATAAATTCTTATTTTCCAAGCAAGCTACTGGTCAATGAATGATAATAAAGATTAAGGATTAATATTTATATATCCCAAAATTAATGAACAATGTTTAGAAATCTTTATTACATGTTTCGGAAATACTCTCTTCATATCAAACATGACTGCACTAAGATAGATTTTCAGATTTATCTAACCTTTGTGGACTCAACTATCATTACTTAACAAAATTAGTTCTGATGTACAAGATATAGCAGTGGTAACTCAATTATTATTTTTCGCATTAATAAAGACCAACAAGGAGGTGGGGGTTTGCCTACCTAATTAATTCACATACCAAAAATTAAGATGATATTGAAGCACCAAAAGAAATCAATATGGAAAACTATGTTTCAGACAAGTGTTGCTCACCTGTTGGTGCTGCATATCCAGGAGTGGGCTTGAATTTTTTCCTTCATCAATAGCAATCAAGCATGCATTATCTGCTTCACAAGCATCATTCCCAAAAGGACTGCTCCCAGTAATTATGTCTCTACTTAAAGTCCCAGATATTGAATCTCTCAGAATGAATTCCTTGGACGTGCATCCTTCTTTCAATAGCTCATCGTTTTTTTCCTTCTGAATATTCATGGGGCATGGGGAACTCTTTAGCAGTTCTTTTGTCTGGGTGAGTTCAACTGCAATTTTCGACTTCTCCTCAATGCACTCTTGCAATGAAACTTCAAGTTTCTGTTTCTCTTCCTTACAGCATTCAAGACTTATCAATGAGCACTCCAACTCAGCCTTCATTAGATCATTAGCCTTCACCTTTTCACGCTTGTCAGATAGTACTGATTGTAGCTCCGCCTCCAATTCCAATATCTGCATGCCCAGCTCTTCATTTTTCTTCAAATGTGAAGCTTCGGACTTCTTCCTGTTCTCAATTTCACCAATCGCGTCTTGTAATTTCCACAACATTTCATCGCTGTGTCTTTTCGAGATCAAAAGCTGGTGTTTCAGCTCTTGCACCCTGGTTTCATACTGTTCTTTGATAAAAGCAATTCTCAAAGACTCTTGCATTGCACCTGTTGGCCCATCAGGTTCTCTTTTTTCACGAGCCTGGAGACACACCGATTCAGCCTTGTCTTTAAGCTCTTTCAGATGGATTGACAGGTTTTTAAATTCTTCTGTCTTCAAAGTTTGTTCAGATAACCTGCGCGTAAGGTCATTACACTGGTTCTGCAGCATTCTGAATTCATCATTATATCCTTCCGCCAAGGTAATCTGAGATTGATTCTCATCCAATTTTGCTTTGAGTACGAGAACTTTAACTTCCAGCTCTTCATTAGAAAGGATCAAGCTATCAATCTCTTCCTCGGAGCATACCACAATGCGCTTAAGTTCTTCTACCTCAAGTGCATGCTGGTTTTTATCCTCTGCAAAGCTAACCTCCAAATTTGACGCTCTATTCTTGTATTCCTCAAGCTCAGCTGATAGAAGACTGCTAGAATCAAGAAGCACTCTATTGTGAGAAATTGAGGCTTTTAACTCGGATCTTACAGATTCGAGACTTCTTAACAATCTTGAATTTTCTTCAATGTATTGAGCTTCACCTGCAAGACAACCATTAAGTAGGGTTTCTAACTCAAGGTGTTTCTCATGAAGCTCTGCAAGGTTCCTATCCGAGGAACGAAGTTGCTGAGCAAGCTCTTCCATCTGGGCCTTATACTGGCTTTGGCTGAAAGCAAGCATAATATCAGCAGCTACTGAATATTCATACATTTCAGACAACTGAATTTCTAATCCATTGACAGAAGAAGATTCTCTTTCAACACTTTTGAAAGATTCCTCATATTGTAATAAAAGACTGCAGACTCGAGATTTCTCTAATTCTAAATCTGTCACCTGCTGCTTGAGATTGAATATCTTAGTTTTCTGCTGGTCAAGATGTTGCGACAGGCAATCCTTCTCTTTCAGTTGAGAAGAAAGATCTGCGATCAAACTCTCTAGTTCATCCCTCGAGCTTCTCTCAGTAAACAACTCATCATGCAGAGACTGCAAGCTTCCCTTCAGATCATTAAGCTCCAATACAAGATCAGAAGATTCTTTAGTTTTGTTCTCCAGAGCTGTCATTAGGGCTCCATTTTTCTCCGAAATATCTGCTATGGTTAACTCACTCCTTTCTAGCTTCTCACTTACAGTCTGTAAGTCCAAGATTTCTTGAGTCAGAGCTTCATTTCTAGAACTCATTTGTTGCAGCTCAATTTCCAAACGATCAAGACCAGAAAAAAAATTTTGGTGCTGCTCCACATATTTATCTTCATTATCGGTGCTTGCATTGACTTTGTAAACAACAGCTTCAAGTTTTAACTGAAATTTCTGAAGTAGGGAACTATACACACCTAGTTTATGTACTACATCCTGTATATCATTTTCAAACTTTTCTTTGATGACCAAAGCATCTGATTCTGTGGTGCTCAAGGACTCTCGAGCCAAATCTCTTTCTTTAATCAGACCTTTCTTCTCACTAGCAAATTGAAGGATCTTCTCACATGTCTTGTGCTGGAACTCTTCCAATTGAAACACCATAGCTGGTAAGTCTTTGGACTCCAAATCCTGGACAGGTTTACTCCAGAGAGACAGCTCATTAAGTTCATTATATGAAGCTAGCAGATCCCACAACTTATCTTGCAGAAAGTTGACAATATTCTGCAAATTCTCTTTTGCAGAAGCCAGTTCCTCAAATTCAGACTTGACAGATTTCAACTCTTCTCGCAATGTACAAACTTCATTCTGAAGATTACCATTTTCAAGGGTTTGCTTTTCCAATAAATCTACCAACTCCATTTTTTCGGCAGCACAGGCCTCATATTTGCTCTCGTAACTTTTGTTTTCTGTCATTATGGCTTCCCAATCAACAACTTTTTGAGAAAGAAGTTTATTTTCACAGGTAAGATGTTGTAAATCTGCTTCAAAATTTTGGCCCTTCAAAGCTAGCTCGTCAAATTCAGATTTGACGGATTCCAACTCTTTCTGCAAAATGGAAACTTCATTTCGAAGATTATCGTTTTCAAGAGTTTCCATTTCCAATAAATTCTCCAGCTCTGCTTTATCTCCAATGCCGGCTTCATATTTGCTCTGAAAACTTCTGTATTCTGACGTTAGAGCTTCCAATTCAGTAGCTTTTTTAGTGAGAAGTTGATTTTCACTGGTAAAATCTTGTAATTTTGCTTCCAAGTCTTGGTTCCTCAAAGCCAGCTCATCAAGTTCAGATTTCAAAGCTTCGTGCAAAGATGAAACTTCACTTTGAAGAGCTCTATGGTCAACAGTTTCCTTTTTCAATAAATTTGCCAACTCTGCTTTTTCCACACTGCAAGCCTCATATCTACTCTTGTAACTTCTGTACTCTGTCATTAGGGTTTCCCATTCGATAACTTTTTGAGTAAGGAATCGATTTTCACTGGTAATATCTTGTAAATTTGCTTCCAACATTTGCTTCTGTGAAGCCATGTCATTGCACATAGCAATGCAGGTGGCATTGTACTCGTTTAGAGAGTGAACTTCATCATCAGCAATCTGCAGTCTTTGTGACAGTGATTCGTTGGACTTAGCTGAAAGCTCCAGCTGCTGTGTAACTTCATCCAATTTCTCTTTCAAAACTCTAATGTCAGCACTTGCTTCAAGCAAAGATATCTGTAGAGTCTTTGAAAACACATCTAGATGCACATTTGCCAAATGCATTTCACAGACCTCTTCCTCCACCTTTTGATACAGCTCTTCCTGCACATGGAGAGATTTTTTCAGGTCTTCCAATAGCAAATCTCCACCCAGCTGCTGCCTCCTTATCCCTTCATGTTGGTTTTGAAGTTCCAAGAGTTTGGAATTCCCAAATTCCTTCAAGGGATGTTGCTGGTTCGGAACAGTATCTGAGTATCCTTGAGAGCCTAGTTCCGAAGAATCTGCAAAAGATTGCCTAATGAGATTCTCATTGGTCTCAAACATAGACAAAACCTGGAAAGAAAGCACTTCAAGGTCCTTCTGTAAGTGGTCAACAGCAATAGAGTAATTCAAGCGTGCCCTTTTCAGAGCTGCTTCTGCAGTATTGGCCCTTTTCTCAAACTCCTTGTTAAGGTACTCCAATTCACATTTGTCTTCAGCAAATCTTAACATCTGTTCATTCACATCTTGGCGCATTGCTTCCATCTCATTCTTGGTGGATGAAAGTGTGTACAGGCAAGTAGAATGCTCATTTCTTAAACTCTGCAACTCTCCCAGCATTTGCCGTTGATTTTCCTCAAGCTCCTGAATAAGGGCCTCGTAGTAGCACTCCATCTGGCCCATTTTTCTCACAAGGCTTTCTTGCTCAGCTTTCGACTCATCCAACTCCCTTAGAAGTTCAAAGATTTTTCCTTTCATTGAATTGGTAGCATCTACAGGATCAGATTCACTAGACGCCATTCCTGGTATACTGAGACAGTGAAGCGCACTTTCTGGTGGACATAACTCTGCATCAAACCCATTTTCTGATACAAATTGTTCGCCTTTGTGCATACTCATTTCTTCAACTACCTTTGAGTGTTCTCGCTCAGAAAGGACTAAGCTGAGAGTAGACATCTTCTGTCCAGATCCTTTTCTGAGATCCTGCAGAACACCAAGCAACTCCCCAAAGTCCGATTGAAGGAACATTGCATCCCTTTCATGGAATCCAAAGCATGCTTTATTTTGAAGCTCTTTTATCTTATCCTCCATGATTGAAAGCCCCTTGAGCCATTTAAGCTCCAAATCTTGAAATAAGCAACTCTGCTCAGTCTCAAAGGCTTCACTGCTGGAAAATGGAGGGTTTATAGACCTTTTGTGCAGCACAAGATCTTCTTTAAGCTTCAAACACTCTGTTTTCAATAAAGAAACTTCCTTTACCAGTTCTTCTCCGGAGACAGTCTCAGCAGCAAGTTGCTGTGAAAAATTTCTTGTTTCAGCACCTATTTCATCGGCATAATTCTGTAAGGAGGCTACCTCTTGCTTCAGTTCAAGAATAGATAACTCAGCTGATTCCAGGCTTCCTCTAAGTCTTCCATTCTCCTCATACGCACTTGCCAAGTCATTATCCACAGAATAGTCAGAACTCCAGCCATGAACCCAATCATTGGTCCCTTGTCCCAAAAACCGATGATCGGATGCGTCTACTTTCTCTGGTTGAAGACTTTGGGATAGGGAAAGTCCACCTAAATCACCAGAGACTGTACTTTTTAGACTGTCAATTTCATGTGTGCTGGAAGTTTCATGCTTATCAGCATATAAACTTCCTGATGTATTGGAAGAACCATCAAATCCAACAGCTAATTCTGCATACTCATCATTTATCCCCAACTGCTCAACTGAAGGTAGCTCTTTAGGTTCTGGTTTGAATCTAACTCGTGCATGGACCTGTGCTTGGAAAGAAAACATTTTTAAGAAAACATTTCTCAGTTGAAATCAAATGTCAAAAAACCTTAATAAATCATAAGAGAAGTGGCAGCAGCATAATTGCTAATGCAGAAGTCATGTTGATAATTATACAACCTTCACCCTCTGAAACAACTAGGGTCCATGACAATTCTATGGATATACCTGTATAGAAAATATAAGGAAGTATTCCTATTTAAGAAATCAAGTGCACTTAGCCAGCCTGCCTGATTAGCAGTTTATATCTTTGACACATTGGAGAGATTAAACGTGTTCATAATCTAATGCTTTCCAAGACAATAAGATTCATGATGATATATAACTAATAAATAGACAAAATCCAGCCAGAAGAATGGTTCAGGGGGAATTAGTAACCTTTTGCATGCTTTATGTTTAGTAACTGGGAGGATTCTAGTCTCTTTTTTCATTTGTTAATAGGAATTTGGTGATTAGCTTTCTCCAGGAACATCAACCTTGTGCAGGAAAACTATTGGTAATATCCTAGTATGGATATAACAGGGTTGGTGGGATCCCAAGTCCACTTCCACATCCTTGTTCTCTTTCCTAGATATGCCCAATATACGTAATAATATAATTTCAAGTTAGGTGTTACAAGTATGAAGAGGCAAACTTCAATAACTGTTTGGTCAAAAGCAATATTTTCATTATACTAAGAAGAATCCCAGATTTCACAGCTGAGGTCAGGAGGAAGCAAGATAAACAACCTTCGCATACTAATAAGAGGCCTAACATTATCAGCAGATATACTGTATCACTCTAGACCCAAGAAGAAGCATTTGCATATGCGCAATAACAATGACAATAACAAAATAATCACCATAGAGAATTCAAAAGCCAAGAAGAGTTAAAAGAATATATCTTGAGACTACAAAATACACAAGTTTAACCAGAAAAGCTCTTCATAGTTCATACTATGCCAAGTGCAAACAAATATCACAAGACCTAAATTCATTTACGAACAAAGAAAAGCATATATATTGCCAGGTTTAGAATGCCAAAAAAAATTAATAATTTACCATCTGATCATTGACAGTCCCTTCAGAAGACGACCCTTTCCCACCAGCACATTCATCATGACTAGTTTGGCTAGAAGTTGTCTGTAAGCCCCTCTCCCTGAGCTCCCTCTGCTGCTCAAACTCTCTGGAAGTAATTATCAGCAACAGAATAAGAAAATATGAAGTGGTTGAATTTGAGAAAAGCATGAATTTTACACGTTTTGGTGGGGTACCTGAAACCAGTCTTAGAAGTCAACAGCTGCACTGTAACCTGGCAATAAATTACATGACCAACAAAACATTATTCAGGAATTATAATATATAAACCCCTATCTGATACTACAGGCTATGAACAGCTAAAATCAAAATCAACATCGAGATAATATAACAGATCTTTCAGAAAGTCTTACAAGTAAAGTTGTCCCCGAATCACATCCTTGGAGAACTAGTGAAGTAGAAGAAGGTTTCAAAGCGTCGGCGTAATCAGCAAGGTTTATGTTAGCTTCTCCAAGAAGGCTAGACCGTGAAGAACCCTGTTATGAAATTTAGCAAGCATATAATGGCTAGAACAACCAGTTTGAGGTCATGGTGGACCCAACAAAAAAAAGACAGGATAGTATAATTCCATGTATGAAACAGAGATTGACATTATTCCAAGAATGAAATTGAAATGGCATAAAGTGAATGAAAAGAGATACTACCATGGCCACAACAATCTTATAGAACTTTTCATCATATTGTTTGGTTTTAGTGTCTTGCAGAAGTCTAGTAGTTTCATAGATGGGATCTGCCCATTTGCAAGTCCCATTTCTAACATTTGCTTTGTTTGTCTTTGCTGTTGCTTTTCCAGAATCAGCGGGTACGAGGGATATAAACAGCTTATCCCATCCAGATTGTGGAACCTGAATATTGGACGGAGAAATGAAACATGAGTAATCACACACCATTATGTAAAAACTCTTATAAGAAGTACCATTACCACACTATTAACAATTCTTTGTGCTGATGAAAAAAAAAAAGACTGACAACTTTATACAAGATGCTTTAGTAAAATATCTTCTTGCTCAGGTATTAATACTCTGTTCAAACTTTTACTGCCACATTTCTGAAATCCAAGTTCTTCCCATCTAGGAACTTTCAACATTCAACAGTATTCCCCCCCCCCCCCCCGACTGAGCAATGGGATGACTTAACCCAGGGGGCACAGCTGACTACCTAGGAGGGAATCTTGTGCACCAATACGCCAGATGCAGTTGTGCGAAATGCAAAATAGCAAAACTTAATACTAGCAAACAATGGGAGTCTAATGAAGTTCCATCCATCCATTTTCATTTCTGTTTACTCTTCCTTCTTTTCTTTACTCTACTTTTTCTTTTTTTCTTTCATAGCACAAAGTCATTTCTAGAGAACTGAAAGTCAAAAGTGCAGCCAGAAAATTTAGAAAGGAAAAAAAGACATTTTATATCATCAAAAATGGAAAGAGACAAGGCTTGATGCATCCTAGAATATACTAGGAATGCAAAAATCAGGAAATACAATGAAAATTCAGCAGGCAGAACAGGAGTTCTGGGATCACAGAAGCCAAGAAAAACCCGTCTTCCCAACAATTTTAGAGATTTATTTTCTGCTCTTTTTCTTGTGAAACTTACATGTGTAGCATGGAACTGCAGTCGGAAAACCACTTTTACTTTTGTTTTCTCAAGCCTCCACTTTGCAACCCTTGACATTGTTGGACAATCAATTTATTGCTTCCTGATAACATCAGGGTTTCCCTCTCATTCCCTTGCCTTTAAATACATTTCTGACCTACATATTCCCAGAATAGCTGTATCAGAGTTCAAATCAACATCTTAGTCAAATATAAATCTGAAAAAGACAATCAAATTCTCTAGGATGGCAACACCAAAACAAGGAAAGAAGATTTGAAAACCATGTGTTCAACAATGCAGACTATTATACTTCAGAAAATTTATAGAAGGAAAGAACCACCCATCACAGCATAAAAAAGACAGCCTGAGAACTATGGAATAGGTTCTCCTTAGTCTTTAGCCTTACACGTCTTAGTCTTACCCCTGCTTTTGCAAAGAAGTTGTTTCCCTGACAAGAACCCGTAACCTCAAATTCACAAAGTATCAACCTTACCATTGTACCAAGGCTCATTCACAACAACAAATTTTGGAAGCAGACTAAAATTTCTAAATCTATAATACCTTTGTATCTATGTAGCAGAAATCACCAACAGTGTACCTAGCTGCTAGATGAAATGAAATAAAAACAAACAAAATAAAAAGTGCAAGGATTTATATGTGTTAAAGTATACTCGTCTAATTGTTCACGTGTCAAGCCCACTGTCAAAGAGATAAAGTGAGCCTTGCATGTGAAGGGAGAACAGGAATATATCCCATATTAAAGAATATGAAATTAATAACTTCTTGATCTATTAGTTGGACCCGCCACCTATCAGCTTAGCCTTTTGGTTTGAATTTTTTTTAAAATGGTATTAGAGCAGATCTGGTGATGGCACTGTGGCCCATGGATGTTGCCTCCTCCTATGGTCACCAGTCCACATGCAGAAGAGAAATGTCTGGCAGTGAGGATTGTTGAAGTAAAATCCTCCATTGTGCATGTGTCGATCCCACCATTAATGAGGTGAAGTGAGGCTCAAGGAGGGAAGGAGTATTGAAAGATATCCACATAAAAGGATTGCGGAGTTAATATCTGCTTCATATACTAGTTAAACCAGCCATCTATCAGCTAAGGCTTCCATTTTGGAGGGAATTTAGCAATATCTTTTTTGTTGCTGAATACAAAATATGGATGCATTTTTTTTTGTGGAAGAAGTGGAACTAAATGTATTTACAAACGATCACAGTAATATTGGTAGATGCTAAAACATAGAACGATGCAGTTCACTTTACTTAATATACTAACTCTCATACATCAAACCATGAACAGAGTATGAGGCAATTTTCTCCATACACATACGCAATCAATTAATCATATAACATCTCATTTCATTTAATCCTAAATCTCAAAACAAAATAGATATGCAGAAGCCCAACTACTGAGTACCTGGCTAGATGTGTGGTATTATTCTAAGGTTCAAAAGGCATATGAAGGTCGGTACTAGTAATATTATGTTTCAGAATTTTTCTGAAATTTGAAGGTACACGGTATCATTTTTAGCAAACTCAGAAGTGGTTTGAATCCTCACTCAGTTAGGTTGCATTGGCATAGGACTTAAAATAAGGGGTTTCGATTTGAGCTACACCTAAGCAAAAAAAAAAAATCAGAATCATAATTCATACAACATAAAGGTTTAGGAGTAAATAAATGAAATTTTGAAATCATGGGACTTGAACTAATGATAGTCCTTTGAATGATGCATTTGGATATATCCTATGATCAATTCAAATTCACTCAGGGTTGGGTTTGGATCTAGGGATTTAGAACAATGGATTCACATTTTCAAACCCGTTGAATAAGAATTTGAGAAAGCCACATCAACCTAAGCATCTGCTTCCCTATTGTTAAAGCAAAAAAATTGAAGAAAAAGATGAGATTTTTTTTATAAAAAAACATAGGTTGGGTAATAAATGATGATGGTGTTCATCTTGGAGCCATGGAACAGAAAAGTCAGTAACCACACCCATCTTCTCCACCCAACTTTTTGACTCCAAATACAATTTGGAAACCACAACTGTGACCCGACCCATAACTGGCCTTTTATTTGGGTCCTCCTCGACGCATTCCAATCCCACCCGCACAATCTTCATCGCCACATCCACCGGGTACGAGTCCTTCAACCTCTTATCCACCCATCTCCCCTTCGCCGGCCTTCACCGCCTCCCTTGCCGCCTCCACTATGCTCACTCTCCTGTACGCGCCGCTCTCCTCATCCACTCTGTACTTCACCGCTTCCTCTCTGGACAGTAGCTCTAAGATCACCACCCCAAATGCGTACACATCGGTCTTCTGCGTCGCAACTTCGGTGAACTAAAATTCTGGCGCCATGTACCCTCTCGTTGCCTCCAATTTCATCGCTCAACTTCCTGTCCTCTTCAGCACATTTGCTGCCTTCTTATCATCCTCACCTCACCGCCACCTCACCTCATCTACCTTGCCACACATCTCGGTGGTGTCGAAATGGCAAATCCTGGCGCTCAGATTGTCGGTCACGATGATGCTCGAGCTCTTGATGTGGTTGTGGATGAAATTCAAGTGAAGGCCATAGCAATGGTGGATGTAATCGAGGCCGTGAGAGAGATCGGTGGTGGTTTAAGAGAGATAGGATTTTTAGAGAGATAGAGGGTTTTGAGAGAGAGAGGATTTTTAGAGAGAGAGAGGGAGAGGGTTTGGAGAAGAAGAAGAGATTGGGGAAAAAGAAGAATGGAAGAAAATGGAGGTGAGGTGGAGGGTGAGGTGGCGGTTTGGATGACGTGGACGAGGGTGATCGGTGGTAGAAGGTCACCTGGACCAAGTCACAAAAAGCGTCAAGTCCAGTGAGATTTTTAACTTAAAACAAGTCCAGGCTAAAAACTCAAATCCAAACAAGTTCAGGGGATTAAAAAATAATTAACCCTAGGAAAAAAGAATCATTTTCGCAACAAA
>JAYMTI010000157.1:0-12591 GCA_036897505.1 Pelargonium transvaalense | reverse complement strand
TCTGAAACAAGCCCAGGGAACCTTGTTGGTTTTTCTTTTATTTTCTTAATAGTTTCTTCAATGCCCATAAAATTCTAAAATTGAACCTTTTCCCAACAACTAGACAAATCATATCAGCAACATTGCACTTCAGTGGTTTCTTCTGGGTTTTCTTTGTTGGTCCAAACTTTATATTGAATCCATTCCTTTTATTCAAGAATTTCATAAATGTTTTGCCAGTTTGATTTTCTTAAATGTAAATAAAGCTTTTCTGCTATAAGCACTATCCTTAAGCTACTTCTATGTATATGATAGTGGTTTATTTTCAGTATTTTTCTCACATATACATATATCATTTTCTGTTCTAATGATCTTATGATACGACTCAGATGGCCTCTATTGATCCAAGACCGATCCTGAACTAACCACTAGCATTGTAATTCACATAAACCCATCCACCAATGTAATTAACCGAAGCAAGTTGAACAAACTATCTGATAGGACTTTCTGTAACACTGTTAAAAGCTAAATTGAATCACTAACACTATTTCCAATTATAGTCAATGAGCCTCAAGTTATTTCAGATCTGGCTCTCAAGAAATGCTATTTTGTCGTAAGCTAAAATGGAATGGAAATAATATCACTAATAATTTTCTTGTAAACAAGCATCACAGTAATTTCAGATCTGGTGCTCAAAGAATTTTAAGAACGATTTTGTTAAAGAGCTTTGAGCAACTTCTGTATTAAAGAAGCAACATAATTTTCAAATGATAAATGGCTGCAAAACTGCCCTTTGCAAGTGCAGGGTGCAGTTGGCATTACATATTTACATGACATAAATTAACAATTAAATAGCAATATGAAAACAAGTACATACACCGAAGAAGTTCACAACAGAAGGATCATCTGGAGCATCAGCAATGTTGGAGGCATTTGATGATGGTGGCTCAAGTGGACCATCCATTATAGCCATAGTTGGGACTGCTTCAAGTTCCTCAAACTCACTGAAATGAATCATGATTATGACACTTAGACTAATAAGCTTAACAAGCAAAGGATGGTGAGATTAGAACATCAACAAGTTCTCACTTTCCTATTGATTTCCAAAAGCTACATCACTAGTATCATACAAAAATGATTTTGTTTATAATTCAATCCAAAAACTGTTTTACAGAAATCATATAAATACAGGACACACAAAAATGTAAACATTTTGCCACAGAGATCAATACATGAATCAGATATAGAATGACAAAGTCCAATACAAGTTGTAAAAGTTTCGTTCATTTACTACAAAGTAGAAAGAACACTATATATTACCTCTTTGCTGAAGATAACTTTGACTTTTGAGGAACTTTGGAATATGCACTAAGTATCCTGAATGTACAAAGAACAACATGGAATCACATAACTCAACTAGAACAATGAATAACAATTTAACTCGAGTGAAAAAGGCGCATCAGCTACTACAAAAAAAAGTTGTTACCTGAATCAAATTCATATTAAACAATGCTCATAATAATAATAATAATAATAGTAGTAGTTTGTAATCAACAATTATTTATTATTACCATATCTTTTTACCTGTTTTACTCTCTATTTATTAAATATGGGAGTTTGGCTGTCTAAGACAAATATTGGATCCAAAATACAACCAGATTGGACGGCTTGATGCGCAATATTCGTAATCGAAATCAAATGAGAATTCCAAACTTCACCTGCCAAATGCCAAAGTTGCAAGCTTTACACAAAGGGCTCAACCCGCAGTTCTTTTCGATTTACTGAAAGAACATATATATAATGGATGTTAAAATAAATAAATAAATAAAAAACATATGCACATGCATTTTGTTTTTCTTCCTTAAATTGACAATGAACTTTCTCACCAGATTGAGTTGATGTTTTTATTTAGCAAAATATGCAACAATTTAAAGAATCACTGTAGAATGTGTTGTGTCCTTGATTTTTGTTTGTCACGGAAACAAACAGCATCAGAATAAGGAAATGAACTCATTTTTCAAGAACAATATGTTAATGAAGTTAATTGCTTAATATTTCTAGTCCAAAATACAAAGAGAAGCTTCCTTCCTAGCAACAAGTATCTGTTTTTCGAAAACAGAAACGAAAAAGACAGAATTTAGAAACTTGAATTGCGTAGTGGTGGTTGCTTTGCTACACAACCCAATAACACTCCACAAACACAAGCAAAGCAATCCCATTTGTTTATCACCAAAATCATATTTGGGCAGCACAGCAGAGATCATGAGACGAGTGAAGCTACATAGCTTTTACTTCTATGTGTTTAGTACAAGAATTAAAGCAACAACAACATGAGTTGCAGTGCCCAATGCATTGCTTGTTTTCTTTTCAAGCAAACCCACTCAATGCTCATGCATAAGATGAGACACTCTCAATGTGATCCACCATGCAACACTATTAATTATTTATCACTAATATTCTCCTTTATGGGGCTTTGTAAATACTACTGTATATTTTTTTCTGCAACAAGTAAGAAGATTCATAGAAGAAGAAAATAACAGATGGAGTTTTTTTTAGTTATTGTTTTACAAAACATTGTGCATCTGCTTTTTGGGATCTTCTCATGCTCTCTTAAGGAAGCTTTTAGTTACTACGATGGTCCCCAGAAAGCATGTGGTTGGGGGAGATAGAGGGAGAGGGAGAGAAATCTCTCCTATTCTCTCTTCTCTTCAACACTTGAATCTCTTAGGAGTACTGTTTTGGTGTTTTTAGCTTTTATTAAAAAGGAATCAAAGCATGCCATGCCATATCAATCCATGTGATCTCCATTTCTATATCTTCACCTAATTTCCATTTCTCAATTCCCAAAACCATATCTTTGGTTATATAAATTAATGACACAGTACCATTGTATATATTTAATTAATCACAATTACAAACCTGTTTATTCTTCGTTATCACGACACTAATCTCAAATTACGTGCTGTGCTGTGCTGTGCTATGCTAGCCTATATTATACTATATATCTCAATAATTTAAATTATTGTAACGTTCATCGTGATCCTTCTAACCTGTTTCTCCCTATTTATTCACGTAATATGTACGTGATAGGCCTCTTTTGAATAACTGTAACCCGTGTCTAATATTAATTAGTGCCTTTTTTCTCTTCTTTAATTTATACTAACTAATTGGAGACTTGTGTTTATATATGTGTGTTTTGTCCTATAAGCATGCTTTGACATGAACATCTAGGCAAATGTCCCCCCCAACCTTACTAGACAACAAAATTAACATTCCAGTGGGGACCCATCTGAAAAGTTCAATCTATATGCAACTATTCAAAAAATCATATACATATACAACCTTGCGAATAAAAAATATTAACAAATAAGGTAGCTCTGTGATCTTCCTCTCCCTCTCCCTCATGCACGGATAATGCTTCATTTATTCCTTTTCTATTCTCATGCAAATTTTATACTTTATCAATGTTGATTTGAATAGGTTATATGATCATTAACAAAACAATAACAATTAGCAACATGTAAAACTAATTAAACTCATGTATATAATTATTATGACTCATGACCCCAAGTTGCATGTGAATGTCTGGTTCCAAGTACATGCCAAAGAACCCAGCTTTCAGTTTGTTCATAGACATTGCAGCATCTCCTATATTTAATGAGAGAATAAGATTCTGATTGATAACAAATAAATGATATGAAAAAAGACAAGTAGCTAGATTTTATTAGTTGTATGGTAGTATCAAATAATTAATTTAGTAATAAATAAATGTCTCCTAATTTTGAGCTAATGCCATAGAAACTAAGCTGGCTTTCATGTCTGGCCTTTTGGCTATAATGTGAGATGCTGTAATGAGAGAAAATGGTGGGTCTATCATTTCACAGACAAAGAAAGCTAGCAATAACAGGTTTGGTCAATGAGGGCTCCTTTTGGATGATTGGCAAGAACAAAATTTCAATATGCTTTGGCACTTCTCTATTAGCTACTAGAAATAGCTTTTCAGTTTTGTCTTTGTGAATCAATGAATAATGTGATCTCTATAATATCTCACTCTGAACTCTGATCAAAGCCCTTCTGCGATATCATATCATTACTTATCTATCTTTTTCCCCCCTTTTTTTCATCACTCTTTCTTGAAAGGTCAGCTAAAACAATTGTTAGTGTCCAGCACTGCACAGTGCAGAGTCTGCAGTGTAAGCTCTCTGTTAAAGGGAATGAGGACTGTCTGATCTTAATGAAATGACCCACAAAAGATAAATTCAAGTACAGTCAGATCCCAAGATATATCATATATGTGATTGTGATCTGATCTCTAGCTCTCATCCACACAACAAGATTTCAAGATTTGGATTAGAGGCTCCTCCAACCAATATTGACCCAAATAATTAAACTAAAAATCTGCAAAATGCCATTGCCAGCTCTAATGCTGTGTATGTATATAGTATGTTCTATGCATCAAAATTATTTGTTTTGGTTTTTAGGGTGATGGGAAAAATACTAATCAATAATATGGGTGTATTAATTGGGAGGCTAATATCAGTATCAGTATCAATATCAAAAAGCAACTATAAGCAAGCAAAAATCTATTTCATTTGCATAATTGTTAGTTACCACTTTGATGAATTTGTTCTCTTCCAAAAATTGGAACTTTCATTGGTCTAATCAAATGTTGGTCCCCATCTATTCTATTACAGACTCCTATGTCAACATATGGCGTGCTTGAGTTGTGGATTCTTGACTTGACTGCACTACCCTTTCACTTTCCAATATTATGAATATTACTACCATTAGACATGCACTTTTCATTTTAGCCTAACAAACCAATCATTTTGATTATTTAATAAGATTAGAAACTGATTTTTGGATGACATAAGTTTCCTAGACAAAGAAACCAAAAAAGAGAAAGGAAAAAGTAAAGAGTGAAGGTAACATTGCCACATGCAAGTAAATGACACATAGGAGGAGAAGAGGTTGAAAATAGAAATTACAAATAATGAGAACAATATGTTAAAATAAAATAAGGGAGGAGGGGTATAATGATACAAAACATCTCTCTCATTCATTCAGTGAGTGTCTAGGAGAGGCAAGATCACATGGGAGCACCAATGATGAACAGATGCAAATGAGACAATGGCAGAGGATTTGGTGGAGCCACTTAAATGCATTAGCAATATATTACACACTTATTTGTACCCTTCCCATCCATCACTTCTCTCCCTATCTCCATCTCTATCTCTATTTTATATCACTTTGTTTAATCAACTCAAATTAATTATATCTAACCAAAAAGAATGACACCATGGAACTTTGTTGTTCATTCTGCTGACAAAAACTGAAAGACACAACTGTGCATTTGCCCTCTTCTTTCATGTTTCCTCCTCCAAGATTTGATTACTTTTCTTTTTATGGAATTCATTAACAATTTCATTGTAAATTAAAGATTAATGAATTAAAAAAATACCAAGAAGAATACACAAAGAATTGGTGATGAATTAGGCCAATATTGACTAGACACCATATGGAAAATTGAATATGAGTATTTAAGTTGCCTATCCTCCAAGCATGAAATTTTGCAACCCAACATCGTATCTTAGAGGACTTGACTTAACAAAAGGAGCTATTAATATTCATCTTTTGTTTGATATCATTGCGTGGAGGAGGTGCAACACGCAAAGTTAGGTTGAGAGAGAGGCCAAATTTGAGCAAATGAATGTTGCTAAGGTTGGGGAAACCTTCGGACTCCAGATAGAAGCAAACATGCATCATTTCATGAAAGCTGATGTTTCATAGTCTTTTTGTCTCTCTTTTTTAATTATTAATATTTTATTTTATGAGCATTTTAGGGAAGGAAGGTTGCAATGGAGAATTGCATGGCAGCCAAGCAGAGCTTAAAAACTTAATCAAATAGACGAAAAGAGAAACATACCAAATGTGCCGTTTCTCACCTAAAGAGCTCCTTTCCAGCTGGCAAGCTGATGTAACTTGCCTTGCCTTGCCATGCCATGCCGGCCAGAGTTGCAAGTTTCATGCTTGCATGCCCTATCATAGCAGAAACAAAAAATAGTTGGGCCATCAGGAAGATTAATGAGGGAGACCCATTTGGGTCCACAGAATACTGGATTTAGGATTGAGACAGATGCAAGCAACCTTTACTGATGGGCCTTGACCCATTTGGGAGAGACCCATTATGCTGGATTCAACTTTCAAGTAAATGCACATATAATAGAAGTTCCATGAAAGCAAGTCAACAACTCAAGCTCAAGCAGTTGGGATCCTGCAAGATGGCCCTGACATGACTTTATATTATCCTTTAATAATATACCAAAGAAAATCAGCAACTACATCAATAACTGAAAAATTATTCTCCCTTGTTGTCTCAACATTAGTAAGAATACAAACCAGAACCAGCTGGACTGCAGTTATCATACTCAAAAACTTGTCTTTCATTCCTTGCATATGCAGCAGATTCGTTGGAGTGCCACCACACTTCCTAAGTCGGCACTTGACGTCAACATATAAACGCAAGTCAAATGGTGACGTTTTTAACAAAGCAAATACATAAGTACTATAGTAAAACCAGTAAAATACCAGAGCAGAAGATGTGTCCAAAGGAAAACTATAGAGACATGACTAAAAACATCAGTGTTTTTTCATATAGCGGCCTACTAAATTATTTAGCCTTGGATGGCAATATTTTTCAGCTTGCACATCAACAGAAAAATGCATATCTGATCAAATAAATCAATAAGCAAAAAGAATCTGGCTGTACCAGCTTCATAATTTTTTTGAAGCTGAATGCCTGCATTGGATTGACATTTCAGTAAGCATGACATTGCTAAAGCAAGCCTCTCACCTACATGAAAAGCAAAGTGTTCTCTTGCACCATGAAAATTAAGTAAAAAAACAAGAATAAGCAGACGCATAACGCGAAATCATGCCTGCTTTCACATGACCAAGAAATCTTATGCTAGATGAAATGAAAGGAAACAATGACAAATTAAGTGGTTATCACTGATATACTGAAAATTTATTAGCATCATTCCTGACTGCTGAATACAATATAATATAACTGTCCAAATACAAATAAAGAAGCAAAATTATCTTATTTTGTACTCCGTAATTCATAGTGAATTCATAAATACAATGCTCCCTAAAAAAAAATAAAAGGAAAATCTTTTGGACAATGAAAATGTGACAAATATAACTTGTTTACGTCGTGCAAGAGTTAAGTAAAGTCATTTTAATAAGAGATCAGCTTATAAAAGTATGCAAAAATGCCCTTTCTCCGGGACAACCCTGTCCCATAAGATAGTACCAAGATTAGTAGAGACTTGTAGTTTTTTCATAAATAAAAAAAAGGATGTGAATTTTGGTGGTATAACATGCAGATAAGGTAAATATGGAAATAACAGGAAAATCTGGATTGTGCGACAAAAACAGATAACAGATTTCCAACTCTGGCCCATGTTATCTTGAACTTCAAACATTATCAACATTTGGAAACATAAACGGACAAGCAGCTGAAATATCACAGTCTAAATTAGTGGCACTCCTTCTTGAAGATATGTACGGATGCTATGGCAATTAATTACCACTTTTGCTGATTAGAGACAAATATGGTGCAAATAATTCATGAGAGATCCAAATGAGCGAGACATCATACACAAGCCACCCAAGTATACTACAGTTTGATGTCTGCTATTTCTAACTTGCTTAGACAAAGATAGATTCATAGAACTATATGGAATGATGTCAGAGAACAAAACTTTCTGTTTCTTCTTTTACTTGTCATAACATAAGAGAAGATGGGCTCCTGGATGAAAGCCATTTCTAAAGTCAAGAAAGAATCAAGGGATCATGAAGAGAAAAAACAGAAAAATCATTTGACTATCACACTATATAGCAACCCAAAATAATTATTTAGCCAACATTCCAACAACTTCCAGCTAGGACATCTCAAATTGATATACAAATTCTAGAAAGAAGATATGAGCAATCTCTTGGGACAAATCGGTAATCAAGAACTACTACTTCAAAGTGTGATAGTCGCACTTTTAGAACAATCCTTGCATCAATATGCAGCTTGATTGTATCTTTTCTAGGGGTGCCAAGTTAATTTCAGCTACAATCATCTAAGGACACCTAATGAAGTGTCTCTTACCTTTTGTATGCAACAAGGAGAATACTGCCATAAGACATTAGAAATGACTTGCAACTACGATCTACAAGCTAATAACTATGAGAAGACAATGGGAACCCCACATTTCAGTCTACAATTAATAAGGTTTGGAAGCATTACAGAACTCAGACACAGACCTAAAAGTGCTTAGTGAGTGAAGCAATAAATAATTTCTAAGAGATCTAGCAACTGGAATCTTGCTACATCTCTTCCGGATGTTATAGATGATGAGCTTTATATTTGTAGAGGAAATTGTTATTTCCAGAACAGAAGTGCATTCTGACTAGGTTTTATCATATGGAAACACTGACACCAAGAATATTCATGTTTTGTTTAAAGAATGCCATGAAGTACTTGACTCCATCTCAGCAACTACCCAGAAAGTTTAGTATCGTAATATTCGTTTCCAACATCCATTTACTTGGAAAACTTCCTACCTTATTTTCTTTGCTGTTTTCTAAACTTAGCAAGCAATCCCTACAAGGGTTCTTATTCATTTGACCAGGAACTCTGATGCATCAGAAAACATGCTTAAGCTAAACAGACCTTCCAATTCTACATGGTATTTACCCTACTTCTGTAAAGTAAATGTGCTTCAATGCTTCACAAATGTTGAAATGGGATAAGAAAAATCAAGCCAAAAAAGAATATTACTAAATTTAACTATGAAATCTAAAATAACAAAAATAAAATGAGTACACGAGATAACTTTCTAGCAAATCAACTTTACCAAATGCCAGGAAACAAAAAGCATGGATGAGCTTAGGTAAAGGTCCGAAAGTAACACCTTTCAAGCATCTAAATATCAGTTATTCCAAGACAGCCACAAGATTCTGAGCTCACATCCTTCAGCAGAACAGGTATCTAAGATTCACTGGTGCCTTGAGAGAGAAAGCATGTTGCAACCAGTAAATCAGCAATACCAGTGGCTCATCACGAGCAATCCTATAATTTCCATTGTCTAGAGGGGTAAGTCTTGTTTTGGAAAGCAAGGTGTATTTGCCTCCTATTTTGGCCCTGGAAAATGCAGGATAAGCATCAATAACATCCCCCAATGAATCTTCTTATGCACCCAAATTTTATTGAGGAAATTGATGATATTCATATCATATGAAAACACATAGCATGGGCCAACTTCATTATACACAAGGAGTTTCCAAAACTAAGAATCTTACAACTTTACTTTAGTGAAACACTAGTGATATACATGACATCAATACAGGTAAGTCATTAGCACAATATCCTCAATCCTCTAATTAGATAATAACATTGATACAAATAGCACACTAGTTCAGAATCAGAATGCCAACATCACATTCGTAGAAAAAAAAGTGCACATTAGATCCACAAATTGCTTGACATGACAACTCTTTGCAAATTTTATGGTATACTTTGCACCAAATTCACATTCTAGTTAAAAAGAAAGGAAGATAGTCTAACAATAATCATAACAAAATGTCTAAACGCTAGATGCAGAAAGGAATAAAAAATAAGCTAAAAGGAAGATAGAGATGAGAAACATTCATTACTTTCAAAAGTTGGTAATACATACATTTCTATCTAGACTATTATAGGTTGAATAGCCAGAACGAAAAAGCAACATCTGACCCCGATTCTTACAATGAAGTGAAGTCAATTCAGCAAAAGTTTAACAAATTCTATATCTAAAAAGAAAATGAATCTATAACCCCCCAAAAAGGTTATTTTGTTTTATTGTCAATTAATAGGGATGTTCGTTTCAGCAGAACCTAAATTTTTTAGCTCCATTAAATGTTCATCATTTGATATATGGAGTGAAAGACGAAGGTTTGTCACCAATGCTTCCTGTTCCCAACTTAAGGGTCCTGAAGCATGCAATGCCTCTATAGTGCAACGGTAGGCATGCAACTCTAACCTATGGATTTCTGCAGCCAATTCCTTTTTTGTGGGACAGATACAATTTCCTTCCCCATACCCTAACTGACAATTAGACTCGGCGTCACTTAAATGGCCATCGATATCTTCAAAAGGACGCACAGAGAAGTGATGAGATGACTTATTGTTGCTACTGATGCCACAACTACCAACAGAGCATATATCACTATCAGCATCATTAGGGTCTAAGTTCAATGCAAGTGAACACCTGAAAACATCATTTGGTTCCCTCTTTTCAGCATCCGTTACAGAAAACCCATTTGTTCTATCATGCATGTATTTTTCTCGCAGCATTTCTTGTGGGGAAGCAACAGCATCTACCTGATCAGGAAATAAGGATGGATATATAGCAACTAGCCGCTGATGCCTACCATCTTCTTCAATCACTCTAAATTTCTGGGCAGCTCCAGCAGATGCTTCTGCAGGAGAATAGCAATAGGGTGACCCTCTCTTCAGAGTTTGTGATGAAACAATACGGGATTCCTGGATATCTCCTTTATTCCTAACAAAAGAATAGTCATCTTCTACTTGTGCATTTATCCTTTTATTTGTCTGCCGAACTTGGGAGCTAGATTTCTGCTTGTACTTTGGACTCAAATTTCTAGCATGTTCCTCTTCTTCACAGTTGCCAGACACCTGTCAGAAAAAATAAAAAAGAAGGAAATCGATAAACTGTTTACTTAATGGACATCTTATGACATATGTTTATGCATTCACTATTTTGCTTGAAAACCAAAACATGGCCATATATTGCTGTCAGTGCCAATTCACTTGTCTATTTCCAACTCTGTAGGGTAAAAAGCTGAATGCCAGAAATCCAAAATGACCACAACAAACTTCAGAAATTTCGCACATATAGAACATGCATGGCATAATACAACTGAAAAAAAGGGAGTTTGGTAAAATTACCTTTCCTATCATGACCCATTTATCATCTTGATAATACTGCCTCAGTCGGAGGTGAGATTTGCTGACTTTGAACTCCTGGGAAGATCCAAGCAGCCTGATTAAAAAGTACTTCTTCCTCAGCACCTTTGACACTGTTGCCATTTTCCAAGAGTGGTTATCAAACACCTCAACGATGTCACCTGGAATCCAATTCTCGGACACACTGAGAGGAGGAGGGCAAGGCCTTATGGCCTTCCGAGTCACCTTCTCCACAGTTGCTTTGTCAGTGGGACCTGCCATTCCCTCATATTTGACAGTGTAGTTGTGGCCATTACCGCAGATTATCTCAGCACGATGCCAGGAACCCGAGGGTACCTCCCTTTGTCTCAATACTTCCACTTTACTTCCTTTATTAAATCGCATGATTGTCACTATATCACCCCAAACTGAGATGCACAAAATCTGCTGTAGGTAACAAAGAGAAACAAAAAGAAAAATATTGTAACATCAATAACTGAAATGTGTTAAATATGAAATGAATAGTTCAGAATACAGCACAAAGCAGAATATAGCACAAGCAGAGATCTTTGATAGCCAAGGAACAACAAAAATCAAAATTTTGAATCTTGATTTATTGATGCCTTTGATCTACCAACATTTACTTTTCTCCACAACCAAACAGACCAACAAAGCAAAATTAAGACAATCATGACTACAAGATAAGCACCTTCATGCACACAAGCAATCACCAAGAGCAGATCTACTAATCGCACAATTGAATAGCAGCATACGAACTATAAGCACCGCCGAGAAAATGCACAAAAATAGACTAACAGAAATCAGAATCTGTCAAATGCTTAGCTTCTCACAATCCAAAACCATAGAAAACGAACAGCAACAAAAACAATCTAATCAAGACCACAAGTTAAACATCTCCACGCAAACAAGCAATCACCTAGAGCAGATTTACTAATCAGACAATTGAATAGCACTAAACAAACTACAAACACCGTTTGGCCAGCGAGAAAATGCAGGAAAATAGACTAACAAAAATCAGAATCGTCAAACCGAAAAAATCAACCAATAGATCAGCTGAGCCAAACACTACTGTTTCAGTAACTCCGAGTTCTTCATTCAAAAACACATAATCAAACCGAAAACGTCAAACACTGAATCAAACAACATTTTCTCTTCTGGTCTCACCTCTTTCTAGTTTTTTTCCCTCCGATTTCTCGGAAACCAAACAGAAACTTTCACAGCACATATTTAAAAAAAACGATCAAAAACTCGGCTGCAGCACAGCTTAATCACAACAATGGAAACACAAACATTGAGAAATTAAAAACGTGAAATTGAATCTGGAAGCGAAATTGAAGAACCGAAAGGTAAGAGAAAGCGAATTGAGTCATGAACTGGCCTTTCTGGATTGAGATTGGAGATTGAGAGAAAACGCTTTGTTGCCAGAAAATATCACTATGTTGCGGTTCTTCTTATTGTGGCTGTGTTAATGTTTTTGCTGTTGCAACCATTTTTTTTTAAATAAAAACAATCTTGGACTTGTTCATTTTTTCACTTTGGCCATGTTCACCTTCTATATCCGGTTTCAACTGACACGTAGGATGACTCGTCCA